>JAIPMN010001283.1:0-10057 GCA_020650975.1 Apostichopus californicus | reverse complement strand
CCCCCCCCCAAAGGAAATCCAGTGATGTATTCAAAATACTTCTCTTTACATTTTTCGAGTTCTAATCACAAGTATTCATACCTCAGGGCTCATGTTCATACTTCATATAAGGTCAGAAATTGGTAATCAGACCGAGGTATTACACATTGTGGGCCTTCATCATAGCCACATACGGAGACCGTTGATCAATATCGTCCTACAGAATAAGCGCCAATAATTTGGCCGGTTGTATAACCATTACAAACTAGCGCTAGCAACCCATGTGCATTTTCAGCGACCAATGATGCCACTTCGTGCAGACGAGGTGCCCATTAATATATATATTTCTTGGTAATTCCTACCATCAACCATCACGGGGTTGCCCCCTTAAGAAATATCTTGCCCCCCTAACAATAGAATGCTGGCTACGCCACTGAGGGGGGGGGGGTGAGAATTGTGGTATGCCTCAGCATACCTGTAGTTACAGCCTTATATATATAATGTTCAAAAAGATACGTTCGCAATCTGTTGCTATGTGCAGAATGATGAAGCGTGAAAACGTCAGACGTAGTTTTCTCGTTTCTGGCAATCTTTCCCTATTGCATATGATCCTTAATATGTATACTTGCACAGTATGGCATTTGCTAACACATCTGTGTTGAAGTACCGTAGTTGGAAGTTTCAATTGAATTGATTTCTCTGTCTCGTGATAAGCTATTTAATATTCTCCACATGTTATTTATGATGGAGTGACTTCACGCGCCCTGCTAGTTATGCCCTGCATATAAATAAAGTAGTATACTTGAAAACTACACTCAACCGCTTTATGAATGAGTACTTCGACCTATATACGCCATTTGCAGGTAGACATAGCAACCTGCACTTCGTACACATAATTATCATAAAACTGTAACAATACCATATGTTAATATACCGTTAGCTTGAAGAATGACCAAGTATATCGTGTATAAGTCGGCTTACCTTGTTATCACCCATGTGGCGGCGTACAAGCTACAGGATCGGTCACAGTGGTGATATGTTTAAAATAATTCATACTTGATATTATGTCCTCGGTTCCTGTGTGAGCTATCGTATTGTGTGTTGTTGCTGTCGGTATAATCATGTAAATACATACCATTGTGTTACACTGAAACCGTGCATGTGACACGGCGCTTCGTCACGTGATTGTTCACAGCATTGAGGTTATGTTGTTTTTAATAATACTTCGGAAGCTTTGTATACACTATATGCATGGTTATGACAGAGGCGCTGATTATGCTTTCATATTCGTTGTATGTCTTTCTGAACCACGTACGTAGACTTTGAAACATGGATTCGTAAATCGGTGGAAACTTTAAGGACGCCACTCTAATGCTAACAATGATTGTCAGGGCACATTATTTTGAGGCGGATAACAATCCTGGTATTTTATATTAGCTGTTACTGTCAATCTCTTCCAATTACAGCTTTTTTTTCATATACTGCTGTAACGAGCCATACGTCCTGAGTCACTAAAATATCAAGCAAGGTGACTAGAAGAAGATTGTGGTGGTTTTTTTGCCCCATAGAGAGATATATTGTGACTAGAGTTGATAACTTGACTGAGTCAGGGAAATCAATCTCAATGACTCGATTCGACCCTTAAAATGAAATGACTCACCCACGAATATGGTTGGTTTAGATTCGATCGTAACCTCTGTAGTCATGCAGGCGGATGAATGAGTATGTGTGTGCGTGCGTGCGTGCGTGCGTGTGTGTGTGTGACGCTTGTAAACACGATATCTCAAGCCGAGGGAAGCTTGGACCAATCTCATATTTGGTGAGTAGGTGGACTACATTTAGGAAAAAAAGACTATTGTGTTTTAGTGGAGGTTAAAGGTCATTTGGGGTCACCGGGGGTCAAATTGTGAAAACCTTGTAAACATGATATCTCAAGAAGGAAAACCTGGATCAATCTCGTATTTCGTGTGAAGGAGTACGTACCCCATTAACTAGAATAAGTCTATTGTTTTTTGTGTGAAGGTCAAAGGTCACTAGGGGTCACTAGGGATCAAATTGTGAAAAACTTGTAAGCACGATACATCAAGAAGGGAAGCTTGGACCAATCTCATATTTACTATGAAGTTGTGACACGTCAAGTAGAAGAAGCCTATTGTTTTTTGTGGAGGTCAAAGGTCATGTCACCAGAGGTCAAATTGTGGAAACCTTGTTTCATAAAGTACCGTATCTCCAACCGACCAGCCTATTAGATAACATGTGCGTTACACCTCATAAGAATAGGAGATGTTGCTGCAGCTAAAAGAAAGATAAATAATCGCGCTAATCGAGTAGCGGTTCAAAGTAGCAGTGCGGTACTGTATAGGCTTAGGACTCGCGCACACCTAGCTATACTGTATAGTATATGCCTTGTACTAGAGGAGCCCTCATGTAACAGAAGCCAAGCTATCTTCGTAGATATTTTTACAAATGTATTATTTGTATTTGTTTGAGACACTATAGTAGGCCTAGATGCATGCTTATTTGCGATTTTGCGACATGTATAATTTTGTTCATCACTTACTTTAGGAGAAAAAAAAGTTTAAAATTTGATACGGCACATAAACATTATTTTCCAATGTGCAATTACGTAGCACCATTTATCTGACTAAGTGCCTATTACCTTTGTTCATAAAAAGGATTGACGTTGTGGAGATTTGAGCAACAGTCATAGTGGCGAGTGAATTTTGCATCTTGGCGAGTAGATTTTTAGTCACGGTCGCCAAATAGCGAGTACTTTTTAAAAATATTTCAATGACGAGGCCTGAAAACCTTAAAAACATATTAAAACGGTCTAAAACATAATAGAAATTCATAGATACTTTACATGCATAGTATATGGATTTGCCATATTGAGTACAAGAATCATGTTGCTTGTGAGGTCAAAACTCATTTCTGGTCACCAGAGGTCAAACTCTGAAAACCCTCTCACATGATATCTAACGATGGGAATCGTGGATACTTCTCATACTTGGTGTGTGGATGCATCACATTGAGAACAAAACCCCTATGGTTTTTGGTGTAGGTGTGTATTGCCACGTACAGTACAATGATCTGTGTTTAACCATGTCATAGTGTATAATTGTACATCAAAATAGTGATTCGGGCCATTTATATTGTGACCGCTATTTCTGGTTAACAAGCAGAAGAGCTAGTGCAAATGTCACGTCATCGAAACCTCCATGCATTTTGCATTCTGGTTTTTCGATGGATCTTTGATGTAGTGTGACAACGTGGAATTAGTGGCCTACAAAAATCACGAACGAATCAATTCTGAAGTCAAACATTGATTTCTTGAGTTTATTCCGTCATTGATTTGATTACAATAATACAGAAATTAAGTAACTTGAACTTTTACGTGCCTATATACTATCAAGTACATCTTGTGCTATTGACATGTGCAGTAAGACTTCTTAACACGAGGCGATTAAAAGAAAAAACCTGTAAACTCTAAGCCAACCACAATGGTAGATTAGGTCACATGATAATAAGAACCAATCAGTCTGCTGTGAAAGTTACATCATTTGTTTGAAGTCGATGAAGGCAAAGTTAAAATGATGATTTGCAAATGCATAATCAAATGATATCCTGTCATTCCGGTAATGCGTGATAGAACAATTAACGAGAAAGGGAAAAGGTACCGGTAGTATTCAATTACAACTATTCATTGCTGGTAGAACAAAGACAAAAATGGGAAAGTATATATTGAGTTTTGTTGTACTAATTCACGGTTTGTAGTAAGTTGGTAACTATTCACTTATAAAATGACTTATATAAAAAAAAAAACACCATAAGTTGAAAACATTCACTTTCGGTATCAAGGAAACTTTTGCTTTTGAAAAATACTAAGAACCAAAAAACAAGTACAACCAAACAATTGCATTGAAATCATTGAATTTGATATAGTTCTATATATAAGGGCCGCAACACTGACTTTGTACTCGCAAGGATATACCCTCGGTAGGCCTATAGAAATTTACGTACAAAGTCCTATAGCATTACTTTCATTCAAAAGGCTAACGGGCCAGGTCTGTGCATATTCTGTTAATTTAGATTATGAATACACTACAGCTGTATATAGTGTTTGAACTTACACCGGTGTGAAAACTTTAAAAATGAAAATAATAATGATAATAAATCAAAGCAACTAAGGCTAACGGAGAAGGTATCAACAAGAAGTGAAGAATGGGTCGGTTAAACGACCGAAGAAGGACACCCCAGCACCCAATCCAAAACAAAGACAAAGAAAGAGAAAGGCCGAAAGAAGCGAAAGCAGAACTACGACGAAACTTAAATCTACTATTTTACATACCTCTGCGGAAATCTGCAGGATTTGTTTTATATGTAATCAAGCATAGTTCTATCTTATACAGTCATTTTCATTTCAAAGTACCACATTTGGTCATTGCCCAGTTTCAGTGTTATTTTGCCTCATCGGTTTATGACCCCGATAATTAACGGTAAACACAATTGGGCCTAACGTTATAACTTTACATTTACTTTGTACGTTAGGAGAGGGGTTCTCTTCTACGTCCTATATTATAATACGAGCTGAAACTTTGAGGTGCTTGTATATAGGGCCTAAGCATGTGATAGGATATTCAGCATGCATGATAAAGCAATGTGCCGGTAGATCTTTCTCGTGTTTTCGTTCCCATGCAATATTTGTTTTGTTATTTTCTCACCGATAAGGAGTTGTCACGTCTTAAGTGCTGAATTTACAAGATATCTCTGTTGCAGGTGTAAGGATAACAACAATGGTAACGTCAAATAGACCGGATTGCATAACAAAAATTTATCAACATATCACCATGTGTTTAAGTATAGCCTACATGGCTATTGGAAACTTTAATCAGATAGTCATTATGAACCGCAAAAATGGGGGGGGGGGGGCAGTAACAACTTAATGAAAGCTATTGACTTCTTGAAATATTCATGACTTTTATAAGATATCACATGCAAAGATTGTATAAAGCAAGATTTTACTCTACAGAAAATATTGGAGCGAGTATTTACAATGCTACCGAAGCATGATGGGTAGATAGGACTACTGCCCTACAAAAACACATTGTAGGCTGTTCCTTTACTGCAAGACAAATTTGTTCCGGCTATATTTTATAGTCAACTTTCTTAATGAACCAGATATAAAGGACCGTGGTGATGATACTGTCTACAACAATACTAGATCCGAATAAGACGGATATGTTAATTAGGGTCGGTTCATATACGTCACAGAGAAACAAGACAAAAGATACACCATATACGCAAATATTAGTAATAATGGATTGTACAGCAAGGAGACGAGTCTTCCCTTTACCAATGAAAACACTGTCCATTAGTGTGTTCACCATGAACATGATGTATGCGGGCATGAGAATCAGAATAAGTTGAAAGACCACGTCGACGTTATTCTCTGGTATGTTCATCACAGTCTTCAAGAACGGCTTCCATGCCGGAACGGTAACACACCATAGCAACCCTATGATGATAGTTAGAATCATGTAACCAGCCGTTTTGAGTCTATGATTTATCACAGGACTTGTCGATGCTCCGGTGTCTTGTTTCAGCACGTCTGTTAATGGCAGATATGCTAGTAGAAGCCAGTTCCAGATGAATTCATTCGCCAGCCAATACGTTCCTTGTTCAGATATCACGTTCATCATTCTTACGACGCAAAGGGTGTAGAAGAGGTTTCTCACGAAGGAATCTAACCCGGAATAGAAACCCACAGATCCCCATTTCTTCATCCAAGAGAAAGACATCTTTGAGAAAAGACTTTGGCGAGTCGTTCGAAATTTGACGAGCAGGATTATGATGCAGTAAATAGCTATGACACCGTTGGCAATGATGTTACCGTAAGCGATACCGTTTACACCCAACTGGAGAGAAAAATGGAACGAACTGAGAAAGAAAGTATCGAGAAGGACCGACAGGATGAGACGCATGACGAGGATGGAGTAGATGTGAAACTGCCACTGGTAGAGGGTAAAGACCACGGTGATGAACTGCACCACACTAAACGTGAGAGAAAAAAGAGAGGGCAAATTATTATCAAATTGCTTACCCTAGTTTAATAGACAAACACCTACACAGTGTCGTGCATATGAAGGGGGTAGGGGCATGATCCTTTACGGATGGGGCCGTAGGTGTATCAAAACTTGGACGACCGTGGGTTCATTGAATGCTTCTCTTATGCGGGCCGCTTTTGTTGAGGAGAGGAAGGGTCTAAGGGGCCCTCCCCGAGAAAAAACCAAAGCTTAGACGTCAAATCGTGCCTTCTGAGGTACGTTTAGGCTATGCATTAGGTCAATAAATAGGTCTCAACGCAAGGTCGGGCTGATAAAGTCTTCTGACTTTTGTAAGAAATATTCCCGACTGATCGGCTTCCCCCTACAGCTGATGGAGCAGGTGAACCCCCTTGCCCCCATCCGCCCGAGACAATATGTGGAGTATTTCAATACCGATTCCTGAACAAGAAGCATTGTAATTTGTTGACTAGACGTCTTTACGACCTGAATGTAACGTCTATAACTGGACGTTTCCTGGAAACTATATCTCCTCACCCCGGTGCTTTATCATGTCACACCGATGACAGCATGTAGGACGTTTAAGTATATATTACGTTATTAAGCTGTAAGCGTTAGCGTTATACAGATCAATTCTTAAACACAATTCATCCAATGAAAGTATAAGATAATTTCTTTTTCCTCTATGGAGAACCACCTCGTGGAAGCTATATCACATCGGATCCAAGAATGTGCGGAGGTTTTGGGTGGCGGTGGAGGGGTTGAGGACAGAGGGAGGGAGGGAGGGAGGGATGGGGAGGCTTACCTACTACATGGAATCGCAGCCATCTCGAGTCGGATGTACCTCACTGTCTCATCTAATAGTTCAACATCCTGGGCCATAAATTGGACGAGAGGATAGGCAGCAGCAGCGATGATGGCAGAGAAAACAATATGGACCACGACCGTGAACAGGATGCCGGTCTTGACTCGATTTCTAGTCTCATTCTCGTCGTGTATGGTGACGCCAATCATGTAATAAAGCGGCAAAATCAAAGATTCTTGAACTACTTCAAGGAAGAGATTTACCCAGGTCAACTGTGACGCAATGTTGACCCCGCTGTCACTGGGCAGATCCCCCAAGTAATATACCCTTGTTGTTCTGTAGAGAGTCGGAATCAGTTTGGTGAGCAGTAGAGCGAAATACAACTTCCAAGGAAAGCGCAAGAGCGAAAATTTCACAACGGCCTTCAACGGGAGGTCCGCCGCAACTGTTACCCCCGGTTCGACGTCATCCTTTTTAGTGTCTTGCGCTTCGCACTGCTTGCTTTCGTCGATTCTCTGAGGTGGGGTGGAATCTTTTCCGTCGATCGGATCTTGATCTGTCACGTCCGGCTTTTCTGACCTGTCATCACCTTGAACCACCTCTTCCGGTACGTCGTCTGCTGCATTCATCTGCTTTAACGCTACCTGATCTTCAGTCTCGTCAGAACGTTGTGACCCATCCTGGTCTGACGTCACAGAGGGAGGCTTCATATTCACCTTTCGGGCTCGTAACTCTCCTCCTTGATTGAACCTTGTACCTTTAAATTAGGTCAGAAAACAGGATACACATTTAATAGATGTGTCTCTTCAGTTTGTCATATATATATGCGAAGGTATGAGGGGTCGAGTGGAGGGAGGAATGGGGCGGGAAGGAGTGGGGGGGGGGGCTGCAAGGATTGCAACTGCAGGTGAGAACAATTCGCTAATTCAGACTTCGAGCCTTCACTTCTGGACTTAACAAGACATAGCTTACTTATTTAGGACACGGTTAGACGAGGTTGAGTATTAGGGGGCACTGGGTGGGGAAGCTTTGATATTTGAAATAATGTTCGCTCTCTACATACTTGAGAATAATACACTCTATATTAACTATACATTTTGTAAATGTTAGCGTTTTAAATGGACGAAAATAACTAGCTAATGATCACATCAAATCATTTACACATCGCGGAGGTTGTGTTTATTTGGGGGAGGGGTGGGGGTGGGGGGACGTTAGAATGTGACGAAGGGTGTCCCGATGACCTATTTCGTGTTATTTAAAATTTGAAAGATATAATTCCTGTAGTAGCTGTGATAATATAGAATACAACTTATCCCATCCACCAGACAGAAGAAAAAAACCACCATGAAATGATCTTAAATTATGAGATTAATTATGGTTTGTTATAACATATTAATAAGTCTTTTTCACCCATTAATTTATAATCTGACTAAGCTGCAGAATTGAAGTGAGTTTATACTTTACAGACGTACTTTGCGTCGGGTGACCGCGCTGACCAAACCATTACGTCAGAGCGGCGGAGGGTGGAGGGGGGGGGGAGACCCCCTCAAACCTCAAACTAACTTCCCAAAGTTTACAGATAAGAAGTGCCTTTCTTTGGTAGCACCCGATAATCATACTCATAGCTAGTACAGTAACTATGTTCGTGTTCCACAACCGTGCATCAGTAACTACTGCGCTGTGTTCGCAACACGGTAACATGTGTTACGATTGGCACAGTATTAATTGCAAAGCTGTTACACGTTGAGTCCGACAGGTGAAATTTTGCAGTAATTAAAAAAATATATATATAAATTTTACATTTTTAAATTTTTAAAGTTGCAGTAAAAAAAAACTTGCCCTAATTACTGTGCCACCTGTTACAAATGTTACGTGTTACGAACACAGCGCAGTAGTTACTGATGCACGGTCATGGAACATGAACAGTAGTAACTAGCTATGAGTATCGGGTGTTGGTAGACACTAAAGGTCCCCTGTTCTTGAAAATCAAGAGTGCCCTGCATTTGGGGAATTAAGAAAGAATGTAATTCAAAACATTCTCTATCTCTAAGATGCATTCAAATTTATGCATGGTATATACGGAACGCACAAAATTCCAATTTTGTCAGAAGGTTTTTGGGAACATTATGGTTTTTCCCCTACATGAAAGTAACCTCTACCTCCCCTCCCCTCCCCTCATCTCCCCCTTCCCCTCTTCTCCCCCTATTTTGAACCTTCTTCCTTCGCCACTCTTCGCATGACGTAATATTTAGACATAATTTATACAAATTTCAATCTAAGATAGCTGCTCCCATACAGAACGTGTTAATATGTGTTAGCTTAAAGAAGGATATTTGCAGAAAACATATTTGAGTAAGCAAAGGCCGTCGTATTCTTAGCATTTTTTTTTGTGTGAAATTTGACTGCAAATCCTATATATCGTTTCAAGATAACCACATTTAAGTTGACTTGTTTGCACTGAAAGTGAACTTGAAGCAAACAGGTGTGATGTCTTCGATCGCACACTGACAAATTTGGTTTATGATTTTCTGTAAAATATTCATCCAGTTTCTTTAAACTTGGAATAATGCATTAACAACATACGAATACACTATAGATATTGGAGGTTAGGTAACTTTACATCAGGGTTGTCCAACCTACGGCCCGCGGGCCACAGTCCGGCCCGCTGCAAGGTTGCGTCCGGCCCGCCAGAGGTGCTGTACGGTGCGAAATTTTAGTGAGCAGATTTATTGATAACAATTTGAAGCTATATAATCAATCATTCGAACCTTCTGGGTCCAAAAAACTGCATACAGGTCATTTTGTGTGACACTCTCAGCGGAGGGGAGGGGGAGGGGCGGCTGGACTTTATTCATCTGTTTTATCAGGAAGGAAAATAAATCAGTGCGCTCCGCGCTCAGTGCTCACATTTTGTTGCCTTGGGCTTCGGGCAAAAAATCGAAAAATCGAGCGTAGGGTTCATGCGGCCCCCTCCTTCATCATAATCATTCCATGTGGCCCTCCTCTGCAAAAGGTTGGGCAACCCTGCTTTACATCCCTAAATCAATGTGGAACCTTATCCAATCCAATGTCAAAATAATAAAGTGAACAAATAAAAAAGAATAAACAAAATTGCTCAAAGTTCACTTTTGGACAATTTCAAGTATCAATATCTCTAAAACGTAATGAAGGACTCCTGCAGATAAATATCACCAGAATGCTTAGTGTATAT
>JAIPMN010001282.1:0-32489 GCA_020650975.1 Apostichopus californicus | reverse complement strand
TTGATGAGTGAGTGGGTTAACAACAGCTTGACAGGTTATCTTCCCATTACATTCCCAAAACATTGCTTAACGATAAAGATATTGCCTGTCGAAATTAGATATATATACAAAATTTCACCTTTTTTTTTTTCTTGACTTAAATCATTTTCTGTTTCATCCCAATAAAATATTTTCCCTTCTGTTTTGTTTTTTCACCTTGATGTGATCTTAAATCGGAAAAATTATTAATATTATACAAATCAGCGACTTTATTTATCTTAAAATAAATATGAACAATGAACTACTGCATGAGAGTTTATAGAGATCAGCAAATTACCAATGTTGACGCAAAAGTGACATATACCTTAAAATTAAGTCCACAAGCTCTGCAACTTTGGTAAGTAGTTGAACTGACTCTAGGGTTCCATAGAGGTACAGGAAGGGGAGGGGGTGAAGGGGATGGAGAAAGGGGGGTGGAGGGGATGGAGAAAAGGGGGGTGGAGGGGACCAATGGCTCTCAATAGCTAACTCCATTAATCTCATAATTTAAACAACACATCTTAAAAGTGGAAAATAAATTCTCTCCCCAAATATCACCATGACATTTTGCCACCACACTATTTGGGGGAAAATGCAAATTTGTACAGCCTTAAATAAACGAACCACTGTATATCTTTACTTTAAATTAACCAACTATCGACACTATCGACACACAATGACTTCCACCATCCACCTACCTGACAACAGTAGCCAAAAGATATATTGCTAACATGTGGTGCAATGTCCACAGTCCAGGTCAAAACTCAGGACAGCTAATGTTACTTTTTCGAGGCAATGCAGTTTTTAATAACTGTCATGTAGATGAATCACTAGGACACTTGCAAGAACGGAGAATGATTGAAAAGATCAATGTTATCTTCTCTTTCTAGAAATATAATTAAAGAACCCCATCACATCTATCATTCAGAAAGGGTCAAGATTATTTGCATAAGACCTTTTTTTTTGTCAAACAAAATTCAAAAGAATGCACACTTTTCCCAAAAGAAAAAAGGAAAAAAAAAAATAGATTCGAGCAAAACCGTAAAAATTATGAAAGGAAAAAAAAAAAAATTTGAATAAAATTGGATGTGAATAGAGGTCAATTTTTTTTTTCTGTTTGAATTTATACTAATAAGGCTCTGGGTATCTCAACATATGTAGATAAAAAGTGAGCAAAAAAACCCACACAAAAAAAACCCCCATCAAACACAGAAATTATTCCTAACATTACAGCTCGTCACGTAGAATGGTGTACCTGTGTTCGCTGGGTTTCAAGTTCTTAAAGGTGCTCTCCGGAGGGTCGGTGTTTTTACCACCGGGCTTATCTGCGGGGCCCCCTCCTTGGACGTGGACGTTCGCTGCGCCTCCGCCGTCCACGCTGAGCTGGGTCACAGGGTCGGGACCGTGATGGAATTCTCTGTGTAGTTTACCGTTATGCAAATCTTGAACGAACTGTAACAATCTTCTTGGTTCACTGATGGAAGGAAGGGGGGAAAGTTAACCAAAAAAAACATTAGCTCTTATTTGATTAAAAAGTTTAAAGATTTTTTTGTTTTAATTTAGTTTCATACTTCCAATCATTTATGGCAGGTTTAGAGAATAGGTTCTTCTTTATCTAAATGTACAAGTCTTTTCAAAGGCAATACAGAGAGAACTTCAGTGGAAACATCAGAGCAGCAAATTTTGATACAAGTTTGGGATTGATTGTATTACTACAGAGAAAGTGCTGTGTAAGTGTCTGCCCCTTTACAACCTGTGAGATGTACATGTTTATATATATATATTTTCTTTGAAAGGTAGTTAGTTCAAATGTTACTGCAACAGGAATTTCATATACATGGCACTATTGGGTTCCTGATTGTTACTGTGGTTATTTGGTATCTGATCCCTTAAGTCGATACAAACACTGATTCCTACTTTCTATACCATCTAACTACGTCTTAAAACCAGTATTTACAGACGCGTACCTCTGTGAGTGTGCACATGAAACCCACACGGTTAGACAAACAACTCGTTGCCGATCCCATAAATACATTAACTTAATGAAACTCTATCAAATTTTGTTATAGGAGGTCAAGGGTCAAATAATGTCACTTTGCAATTAGTCTGCTAATGAAGCCGTTTCTCTTCAAGGCACACATTAATTTTACAACAGGTTTCAAAAACTTATATTTTTTTCCGTAGGAAATCCTACGCCACATTGATCACAATTTTCTATATATACAATATACAATATACCAAACAAAAACGTTCAAGTTGGCAGCTCTGTGTGGATCTGATGGCAAAAGTGACATTCCACAAGTAGCAAGAACAGGGGGCAAGGGTGGGGGAAGGGGGAGGGGTGAGGAAGACGAAGAAGACTTACGTTAGTTTACTCATATCTGGAAAGAGGTACATATGTCTAAAGCTATCGATGGCTATCAGAGGAAGATCCTGAGGAGATTTATTAAGATGATGCAGAGGATGAGTGAATTTAGTCCCATCTGCTGTTAAAAAATTAACATTGCCTGCAAAGAAAAGAAAACAAGAACAAAGACTTCATTAAATAGAAATAAATATAGAGATAAATCAGCTTGGGCTGCGTATGAACCAATGCCTTCTTGGACTGAAGAGGGGCATGGCAGGTCGAGCAGGTGCCAGTTCGGATGGAAGTGATGGGGGGAGCAGTAGCGGATTAAGGGCGGGGCAACAGGAGCACGTACTCCGGGCCCCCCACATTTTGGGGCCCCCACATTTACAGTATCCTAAAATTTACAAAACTGTCTTAATTGAGATCCACATGAAAGGTCATTTTCAAAACTTAAGTTGATTAAAAATCACATGAGAACTACGATGAGCCAACAGAGACTGGTAAACCTAGTGACATTTTAAATTCATTGAAACACAATGAAATACTGTCTGAATTTGCAAGCATGAAAGTGCGGAAAAATACAGACTACAGGGCCCCCCACACAATTGCATGCACATGCTTAGTCCGGCCCTGGTGGGGAGGTGTATAATTTGATTATCTTTATCAGTTCCTGGAAGTTGAGATGACCATCACAACAAGATACATACATTCAAGCTGGTGTTACTAACATAGAACATTAACTAAAGTCCCTGCATGGACCCTGTTTTACAGTTTAGTCCAGACTGAGAATTAAAAAAAATTGGAAGTGAGAGATTTTGTTCCCCATTGCACCATTTCAACTTGTAAACTATCAATCCATAGTAACAACTTCTCTGTGTAATCATGTGATTAAATTACTGCTTTATGTACGTACATAATGGGTGAATATACGTCACTCCACTTGACACAGTTTTATTATAAAAATCACGACTGTGAAGAATACTATGATAACAATCAAAACATTAAACCACGCACAAACACAACACCTTATACGTACACAGAGACATCAGAATAATCTCTTTACTGACTTAAATTATACACCGTACACGTCAATACTGCTGAATCACGTCAGCAGGAAACATTCTGAAGGAAAGCGATGTTTAATTTAAACGACAAATGCAGATACTCTACTCGGTTACCTGTCGCATGAACCTTTTTCATGACTCCAAATGAAATGAATACAAAGTGAGACCACCATTATCATTTTACCCCGGCAGACTTTTCCATTAAAAAAATATTCATTAAAAAAAACAAACCAAACAAACAAAAACATTGTGAAAAACTACCCTGGGGAATGACTCTCCCCAAAAATTACCATCTCTGTCTCAGGTCTTTCAAAACTTTTTCCAGGATGTTTACACAAAAAGGAAACTGGAAATTAATTATATGTGAGCAGGAAATCGGATTAATCGTCTGCATTTCAAGAGTGATGAATTAAAAAATAAAAAGAGAGAGAGAGGTGATTTCCTTGTACCTTTTTCTTGCATAAGTTCTCGGGATATTATTTCGTTATACTGCCTGACGGTGTCTACATCGTCGGGATGATGAAAGAGGATGAGGAACGGTATTCCTTCTTCCGTTAATTCCTGGAGGATGCAGAGAAAAATGAGAAGAAAATATTTAGAGCATGGCTCTTGCAGTTTTCAGAATACTGCCCCCCCTGGTTTTTTCTTTATCCACAGCGATCGCAAAAGGTATATACATATCTTTAGACACTTAAAAACCTTAAATGCAGCATAGTGAAATCATGTAGAATTGTTGTTTTATTTTTGCTTAGGTTTGTTTGAAACATTCTGAGGGGTTCTGTGTAAAAAGTTAATATTAACAAATAATGGGTTCGAATTTTACTATTAGAAAGGAAGGGTACATGAAGAGGTCAAAATTTCAAGGCCCAGAAGCAGCCAGCAAATACAGAGTATGATGTCCATGATTCTGTGTTAGATGTGTCTATTTCATACCATACAGTACTAAGGCTGTCCAGCACACCCTTATGAGAACATGGAACGGACGTAGGAAGGAAAATGCAGAGAAAAGTGGGACAAAAGTGGGGGAAAAGAAGGGAGCAGACTTGGTAAAAAAAAGTAGGCCTGAAACAGACATGTAGCAAAATTATTCATGCTCATACTAGATAAATGGATGTTTATATGAGGGTGCCCAGTTGGTACCCAGAGAAACCATAAAAAACAAAAATTTCAAAAAAAAGGAATGACTTTGGACATTGTCATGCATGATAAGTACCACCTTCACCGCAATTCATTTTGCTGCACTTTCACTTCACAAATTACGGGGCAAACCAAAATGTTGCAAATGGGAGGTGGATAATTTCAGGAAAAATAGGACAACCAAAAAAAGGAGGACGGTGTAGGATCACTGGACAGTCTGTGTACCTCATACTTGCTACACCACACCCCAGCAAACCATACCACACCACACCATATCATACAACAGCAAACCATACCACACCACAGCAAACCCAACCACACCACACCACAGCAAACCATACCACACCACAGCAAACCATAGCACACCACAGCAAACCATACCACACCACAGCAAACCCAACCACACCACACCAGAGCAAACCATACCACACCACAGCAAACCATACCACACCACAGCAAACCCAACCCAACCCACAAAGCGAGAAACAAGGACATTTTCAATGTTAAAGGAAACGTTTTGACCGAAGAAAATGAAATTTAGTATTGAAAGTTTCATTAAGAGGTGTAGGCAATGCCAAGTGGCATAACCTGTTTATTGCAAACCACCAGGGTTCAAGGAGACTACGAATATAGTACCCACCCATGGGATGTGGTAGCCATGGTCCTCCTTGGTCCTTTTCCAGAAAGTACCGAAGGTAACTTGTATGTTTTGGTAATGACTGATCATTTTTCTAGGTTTTCGTATTTGATAACCCTCAAGAGGGCAACGGGAAAGTTCCTGGCAGGGGTACTCAAGCATTTATTTTGTACATGGGGTAGCTGTAACACCCTACTCTCAGATAATGGGCCCCAAATGTTATCCAAATTTGTGTCTGAAATTTGTTTATTGTGGGGTGTTAAAAGGTCATTCACAACCCCATATCATCCTCAAGCTAATTGGGTTGAAAGAGTGAATAAGAACATTGTTTCTATGTTATGTTGTTTTGTTGGCAATGATCACACTCAATCGGATGTTCATATTTTAGAGTTTATGTTTGCATTGGATTCTCTCAGACATGACTCTATTACATATTTACATTTTTGTTCTATTCCCCCCAAAAATGACTCTCTCTGGTTCGAGGAACCCATGCATGACAGACTATGTTAGAATGGCCGACCCATTCTATGCTGCCTTGAAAATAAATATGAAGAAAGACTCACCTCTCCGTTTTCAAATGTTATTTCTCTCACTAGTGGTACACATTTATCCAGGGACCATGTATGAAGTAATTCAAAGTTACCAAGGGTTCCCATAAATAACATGTCTTCATCACCACTTGTCTGAAAGAAAAAAAAAGAGAAAAATAAATGCATAATGACGATTAAGAAATCCCTTGTCGAAAGAGCCACTCACTCACTACTAAATGACATGTGATAAGTCTCACTTTTCTTTCATATTCCACTCTCTGTGCCACCCCCCCCCCCCACCTTCCTCATTTTACAAACACCACTTTCTGTAATCTTTCAAGTGCTATCAGATGGGCTTGTCTTACCTTTGAAGGTCTAAACATGATGCTTTCCCCGGTAGTTAGCTCGTTTCTAAAATTATCCCTGGAGAAACAAATAAAAAAATAATAACAAAGGTTCAGCACTTTCATTTCAAACAGGAATGTCACATAAGAACATGAAGAGCCACAGAAAAGTGAGAGGGATTCACACTTAAAGTATCTACAATTCCACCGGTACTCTTGGTGTGACCCTTGTGGACCCCCCCCCTTCCTCTCCCCCTCCGACACACCCCATCTTCCTCAACAATTCTTTGTTGAAAAAAAAAAACATGGTTGCATTTTCCTGCAGCATAAAAATCAATCAAGTTACTATGGATAAAGGGAAAGGCTGGGGGAAGGAGAAGAGTATTGTGGGAAGGGATACAAGGAATAAAATAAATCATAATAATAATGATATACTCACCCAATACCTGCATGGAAAGCACAGTCATCTCGTAACGCACCTGCAACTCGCTTAAATACTGAATATTCATTGGATGTAGTGTCCCTGAAGAATCCAATGATACTCCTCTTTTTATCCTGTATTTAAAAACAACAAACACCAGAGTATTAATGCAAACAAAATTAAATAAAAGTCCACAAACCGGTGGAGTCGGTCGTAGAGGGCACACACAGTGTTGAAAGGTTACCAGTTCATTCTAGGCACGGTAGAACGAGAGTGCTAAGGTTGTGGGGAGACAGGTAAGTGAGGAGAGAGGTAAATACCTAAAACTAACAAAACCAATCCGCAAAACCATCATGAAGAACGACTCCCATTTTTTTTTCGTAAAGGGCGTTCTGGTACAGGTACTGTGCAGTATGTCTGAGCTCGGCTCATTCAGTAACAGCAAATGTAGGTGGAAAGTCACTTTTTGGTGACCTTTCCGGAAAATATTGTTTCCAGAACTTTCAGTACAAGACTGCACTATCAAGACTGGTTTGTATGTACAGTACACCAGGTACTGTTCTGGAAGGGGACAAAAGCATCTGGGAGGACCAAGAATTAAGATATGACTCCCTACTATTTTAAATCAGTATGTTTTTGAATCTTACATTTAGTTTAGGAATTTCTGCAGGATTAGGTAACTGGACCACCGGATCTACCAGCTGTTCCCTGATGAACTGGACGAAAGCATCTTTCGACCTCTGGCCGCGATATTCCCGTTTCGCCAGTCTGCCGTTCCGAAAGAGCTTCAGTGTTGGATACTTGGAGATGTGATACTTCTGACTTACCTCAGCTGTAAGAGCAAAGAGAGGATGAAAAGTAATATTAGACCTCCATCGACTTCATCGACTTACATCAAAGAGTTCCAGTTTAACTATATAGTATATATGCTGGTGCAAAGCAATGGTGTGTCTCTTTTCATATCTGATGATATTGCTTTGTGAGGAAGTGGGACAGCTGTTTCAAAATTTAGTTGTCCCACTAAACCATCCAAAATTGTATTTGAAGGCTGTAAGTGCAACTGGAGTCAAGTTAGGCAGTGCACACAATTTCAAAAGTAGGATGGTGGGGGAGGGGGGGAGGCCTGCAGCATCCTTCAGCCAGGTTGCATTTGGGACAGAATATCTTGTGCTCCAATTTCACAGAATAGGTCACTGCTGGTTTGCAGAGATAATCTCTTTTGCTTTCTGATATTGATTCATCCAAGCCGAGCAGGAGTTTGAAGCTGCTGTGCTCAGCTTTTCTTTTTGACACATCCAGGGTACAATCTAGTGTTCAAATTTTGCATAGCAGTGTTGAAGGCTTTCAACTTTGTCTCCCTATATAAAATCTATTATGATTCCTGTGTACAAAAAAAATACTGCTATCTATACATCTTTGTATCACTTGTATAGTAATTCGCCACTTTTTGCATCTAGCACACACCATCGCATAGATTCCTACGGCCTCCGACAAGGAATAAAAAAAAAACAGATCATTTTGTAGAGACAAGAAGACTGACTGGCTGGCTCTGGTGGTTTTACTGTTCAGTGCTAGCAAATACAGTTAGTTATAACTTAACTGTCATGCACGCTGACACGCTGGCAAGTAGTGGCTTTATTGACTATGCTTCAATGCACACAATTAATACTGTGGGTTATTAGTACCGACCAATACTAAAACTGACTGAAGAAAACGTTCGCCAGCCTTGTATTCAACTGCCAAAATTTTAATACCACGCAACAGATATCATGATCCATAATTCCCTATGTCACGGGCCAACAGCTAAACTCAATAATCTATACCAATAAAATATCACTTATTAGTAAGTAGTAGATGGAAGTGCAGCAACAGAAAAAGTGAGATGTGTCCTTTGTTAGAATGACTAACTCGGCTGTTGGATTTATTAGCAGATAAGCCTATGTTCAGATAATTATTAGGGAATGAGTCACAGATACTGTACAGTACTTAGTATCTAAAGTTGGCTTGCTGCTGTACTCCATATTGTCTAAAACAGTATCTGCATGAAAATTTGTACAGTAGTACTATAAGTAAGAGATTGTATATAAAACCAACCTCTTACACCAATAGGTCACAGAGGAGAGAGAGAGTAGAAAGGGAGGGAATAGAAAGGGAGGGAGATGGAGTGGAGAGGGGGAGATGGAGTGGAGAGGGGGAGGGGTATGTGACAATGGGGAGGTATGGGAGAGGGAGGGGGAGACAAATAAAGTGGAATGTAATTGGATATAGCCTAGTTTACTGTTACTAAAGATCTGTCTTTACTCAAATCTATTACCCATTAACCCATACAGTAAATTTTGTGTCCAATGAATTTAACTAGGTATAACTTTGGTTATCAGAATCCCTTTTATCCGACCCCCCCCCCCGCATCCCCCAACCAGATTTTTCAAACCGGCCATCCATTCATTAATAAACAGTCTGGGGCCTAGTGTTATCCAAGTACTGTACAGTATTCATATTATGTACAACATACATTTGTTAACTTACGTAACGCTCAGGTTTCAAATTAATTTGACAAAGCATGTATTTTTCATTCTTCCATTGCGTTATATATATCGAATGGATTATCACTGACTACTTAAACTTCTGATTGTTATTTGTATCAAGATTATTTACTGCTTTACAAAAGAGTAATTATTTTTTATCACACATTCACAACAATGAACGTTCATTAGGCTAGCGCTTGTGTGCCTAGCATGCAGGCTAGGGCATTTTAATACGTAATGTAATACCAAGTATGAGCCATCTAAAATAAAATGCGAGACATTCAGTAAAGCCTCTGCGCTTGTGATCTAGATAGAGATATCATTGCATCGAAATTTGAAATTCAAGTTTAGCAAGGCAATGATATACAATCAAAATACAAAATTGTGTTGTAGTAAAATAAAAGTTGAAACTAAAATTCTTTTCTTGTCACAATTGCAATTAGGGATTCCCCTTGTAAAATTGTGTACACTATTGGAACTAGTTAGTAAAATTAATGAATGACCAAGCCACTTAACTACCATGTTAAAAAAAAAGACACCCCAGAAAAGTCACCCGGCCACGCACATGTGTGTTCTCAATCTTTCTGCCTACAGTAATGCTTAACAGTAACGCTTACCTCAGGTAAATTATTCAAACATGAAAGAGCTTTATTTGGCCCAAGCTGAAACTACTTTTCTCCCTTGTTTTTCTTGATAAGAACCTCTACAGTTGTCAGGGAAATTTCAGCTTGTTTTGGGAATCAGTATTCGGCTAGGATAAACCACTGACACTAGTGTTTCCTGTACTTTAGTATTGAAACCTAAACAGCGGTAATATATCTATAGACAACTGAACATGTGGGCAGGGTGACGAAAGTACACAGAAATACCCATCACCCCCCTGCCCCCAACCTCTCGATATGAAACAAATGCATTTTTATTTTTCTATTGCTGAATACAATTGTCAAATAATCAATTCTTAGTCATGGAAAATAATATATACTATCATTCAGAAGGCATAATACCGCATCTATGTCTTATAGTTGAAAATCAGATAATTTATGAAAATTTGATTATCCGACCTTTTCCATAATCCGAACTCCCTTCGGTCCCGACCAGTTTGGATCATCGGGGTTCTACTGTATTTTGTTTTATTTTGCATTCCCATTTCGAAACTTTTCTAATTTTATGTGTAATTTCACAGTTCATGAGCCAGTGCACCATTTTAGCTTCAGTCTTAAGTAGCAGATTGTGTATTTCATGTCCATTCTCAACTTGCTGTTCATACAGTACACTCTAGTTGAGAATGGTACCACCAGATTCCACCATTAAGATACTACCATATGTTAGCAAACTTACAATGCAGCATAAATGCACTGGTTAGTAACATGTCGTTAGTCATATATACTACACACCATACCATTAACTTTAACAACATTTGATTATTGTGATCCTATTCTCTTGCATCACATGTTCATAATGTAGATCAATGTTGGAAAAAAGCACAAATGTTGTACCTCTGTCAAAGTAAATATTTAATTTATTCTTGAAATCTGAAAACCAACGTAAACAGGGAGACCGGCCCATTCAGATTGGCAACAGCTTGACAAACGACAAGATACTGCATGTTCACAGCCATACAACAGAATATGGACTAAGCACCCCTACAAATATTAACACAGGCTCAAAATTCAGAGAGGCTTATAAATCAATCAAACAAACATTTAAGCTGTGATTTATTTCAATGAAGTGGGTGGTAGAGCCAGAGCTTAGATCAATTCTTTTTGTCTTTCCACTGGTAAATCTCACGGCAAATATCTGCAGATGTGGCAACAGCTTGTGGGCTAAATGGAAGTTAATATTATAGCATTATCTCACCCAAACTTATCTAACACATTCAGTAAAATAGTGTATTATAATTGCTACAGGTTTTGCAAATATCATGCAGAAACTTAATTTAAAGAATAATTTGTTTTTTACAAG
This sequence comes from Apostichopus californicus, assembly GCA_020650975.1. Taxonomy (NCBI): domain Eukaryota; kingdom Metazoa; phylum Echinodermata; class Holothuroidea; order Aspidochirotida; family Stichopodidae; genus Apostichopus; species Apostichopus californicus. The sequence goes on along the minus strand of JAIPMN010001282.1, from coordinate 21,501 downwards.
GAAATTAAAAAAACAATAGATAATATTTTACAATGCATTTGTTTTCATTGAATGTACTTGTTCCACATTCCCAACAATGTTATGAACTGTTAAATCAAATTTGCATGTACCATATAAACACTACAGTTATGCAATCAGTACATGGCAATTGGGAACAAACAGTTTGCAGGGGGCAAAAAGTTTGGCTACCTAACACTTTCTAATTCACCTGTTCGGTAAGTACCACCATTTCAGCAGCAGAAAAATACAACCAGGGCCCGCAAAAGTGGTGTTATTGAACTTGTTGAGCATGTATGAAAGAAACGGGAATAACGATTACTCACGCTCTCTGTCGCAATCTACAGCTGCGAGGACGACCTGACCCTCAGTAATAAACTCCTGCTGCACCACTTGGGCTGCTTCTTCAAAGATAGGTTTCAGCATCTGGCTGAATCTACACCTACAAATGAGAATGTTTTACAGCCTATATGTTAATAGATGTCAGGGAACGATGCAGAATTTATATTTTGTGTACTGTAGCAGTTTTGATGGTGCTGAACTGTTTACCTTTAAAGAACTATAGTACCTGTGTACAACAAAAACCTATGTTGCAAATTTGCAGTTTTATTTAATATTTAGCAATTTGCCCATTTTGATGGGAATTTTGCTATGCAATGCCAGATAAATTAGTCCCTGGATGTAAAATCAGATATTTTTAGCAATTTAAATAACCAAACAATGATACCTACTCCTATGGAATACCAGTAGTTCACAATTACTTATCATAGATGTAGAATACAATAGGTTAAAATCTACAGCATCTCTTCCAACGCAAAGCTACGGATAATCTTCTTGCTTTCTATTTCATTTTCGTCCTTGCTAGTTATTTCTGTCCTTGTTTTTTGTTTCGTTTTGTTTTTCGTTATAACAGGAAAATTTTCAATGCTCAGTAAGATGAAATTACACATTGAAATTCCTGCATTAATATAAAGCTTTCAGCTACCAGAAATCAGTAACTGTCTACCAGTTCTACAGCAGCGGCAAAGGCAGAAAGAAACATACTACATCGAACCGAGTGAGATCACTGGTTTGAGGCCTTGCCAGTAAAAGCAGAAAGGCTGCAAATGTGATACTAATCAGTACTTAGTCAATAAAATTTCATTCCAATAAAGACGTTACAACTTACCAATTAGCATAGAAATTGACAAATACAACATCGTTTGATGCCAAAGTTGTTTCAACATTCCCTTTATTGAGTTCGCGAGTGTACTCACTAGATGTTGGGCTCCAGATTAGGAGAATCTGCAAAATGAAAACAGGATTAATGTTGTTTCCTTTTTTAAGGGATTGGCTTTCATATGTACATTAAATATACTAAATGAGTAGGTTAGCATACAGTGATCATGTATGTTCATCATCGTCATCATTTGTTTATACATGGAGTCATTCATATCTAGCTGCACTGATACACAAAATGAAGTAAAGCCTAAAGGCATGCAAAAGTTTACATGCATACAAAAATTCCAAGGACTGGCTTCTACAAGGTGAAAATATATTATGCATATAATCAGTTTGACTGCCAGTTTCAAAATTTTCAAGCTCTTAAATTTATTACTAGAGAGAAACATACTTTGCTTTACACCATCCTAGGATGCTGATCAAAACTTTCATTAATAAATAGCTAACCTTTGCTGTGTTCACTTACCATCATGCGTAGAGGCTTATTCCTCCAGTTGGTAACACTGGCTTTGTATTTATTAATGCTAGGCCTAGCATCGAGTGTTAGATAGCGAGGAATTATATTATTACGTTGGCAAGGCTATTGTAAAGTAGCCAAACATAAGGACAATGACAGTGTTGTTATGCTTTTAACCACACCTGTGTATTCAAAGTTAATGTTATTAGCTTATTGGTTACATAATGGTGATCAACTTAACTTAATATAAGGCCTAGCATTTGCATCTTTTTGTATGCAAGTCTACATTCTGAACTTGAGAAGTTGAACATCAAAACCATCACTGAAACATCAGAATTTTAACATTACCTTAGGCCTAAGTTAACTTAAGTTTCACAACAGTTACAATCTAGGCTCGGTCATACTAATTAGCGTCAACAGGCCCATTTCACGACAACTCAAGACAACTCAAGACAACAAGTTTAAAATACCATCAAATACAATGGTTATAATCAGAGTGTATCTAGAAACACATTTAAAACTGACTGAACCATCATGCATACATATTTTTCACGGGAAATAATGTTTTTTTCGTAAAAATAGTCAACTTTCTCCGTCCGTAGAATTGAACCGCACCATTATGATATGGGTGGGTTTGTGTTAGGGAACTACCTTTGTGTAGAGTGTCGGTAATTAAGGTGGGTTGACGTAGTAAGAAAGTGCCACCAAAGTAGTATGATGAATGAACTCCAAATCAATCAAATCATTGAATGTTTTTAAAATAATGAATATTTGTTATTGTTTTTCCATTCAAATTTACATATGTTTTTATTAATTTTTACAGTCATTACTATCATTTTGCCTGGTTTTATTATTCTCTCCGGTGTATTTTATTATGTAATGGTGCGGTCCAATGTCATTGCGCAAGAGCAATAGCATCAGGTCGTCCAATTCTACGGACGGAGAAAGTTGACGATTTTTACGACAAAAACATTTTTTCCCTTGAAAATATGTATGCACGGTGGTTCCAGTCAGTTTTAAACGTTTTTCCAGATACACTCTGATTACAACCATTGTATTTGATGGTATTTTAAACTTGTTGTCTTGAGTTGTCTTGAGTTGTCGTGAAATGTGCCTGTTGACGCTAATTAGTACGACCCCTAGTTTATTACATTTTGGATATAAATAGAATAAATTATACAGCCTATTTCATCAAAGTTTGTACCTTTAGGGTCACTTTACAATTCCCCCAAAGTGCTCATCACAAGGAAATTGAAATCATTCCTAAATTTTCAGACTCAAGCAACCATTTACCACTGTTTGTACATAAAATTGACAATATTAAGAATAAAATCTTAACAAACATTTGTAATTTAAGTTTTAATTGCACTCTGAGTATATATGTTCAGTAAGAAGTAACTGTCACGTGATTTCAAGAGTTTACCAAGTGAGATTATTTGTCATCAAACGAAAAGTATCAATTTGATGTGTCAGTGTTCCATTTGAGGGTATCATTACTAAGATCCTACTTCTAGGAAGTTTATCATTGTCTTTGTGAGGACTTTCAATAGCAATGCATTATTCTTTACAGATAGTTAATGTTTTAGGACACAACTGTCTAGCTGAAATTCATGTGATAAGCAGAAACCTCCGAAATCCATAGATCTTGGTTAAAATTCAGAATTCAATTTACAGGAATTACTTCATTTATCGTGCGGCAATATTCATCCAGTCTGATCATTTAGAACCTTTATATAATTTCAGTCATTGTTAATTCATTTTATGTGTTAACCTTTTAAGAATCTTACTTACTATTTATACATATCTAAATTGTTTTATCACATCCTGTTTTCTTGTTGATATTTGATAGATCCTTGAACTCCTTTTTATTTATACTGGTTTGAATAAATGAACATGAAAAGGCTCCCTATATTAGACAATTTGGACAATTTTGCCATTTGGAACAGTTACTAACATGTACTGTATGTGCATGAGTCAGTCCATGATGTAACATGATTTCACATACAAACTTGTGGATCTTGTGTTTCAGATATTCTGGGAAGTATTTTTACATTTTCATACATGTTTGATGGCACAAAGATCTAAGAGCAAACCAGTTGAAGGAACCAAATACTTGACATGATACCCAATAATTCTAAATTGCTAACTCCCCATACTGTATCCTTACTGTGCAGTTACTACAGTAGCCTATTTCATGTAGTAGGCAGACATTTGTACCAGAAATTTTCTTCCTGAAAACCCCTCTACCATCCATCAATTATATTAAGTGACAGAATAAACCATACATGTTTCAGTAAGCTCTTTGTAAGATCTTATATACCAGCAACTTTTAAAAGCAGCATCCGGTGTTGGGTGGTCGTAACAGATGGTGTTCTTATGTTGGGTTAGACCAGTGAGTATTACTGTACAGTATATAGCTGTACACATTACTGAGCAAATTAGTTTGAAGGACTTACATGTATTAGGAGTGATTTGAAAGTGACTAAGCAGTGTGCACTATCACCTTCAGCAACTGTGCAGTTTGAACAACAGGTCACTGATACTATATAGGCTGTATATATTGTACTGAGGGATGCTCAGGCTATTGGGTACACTCCACATGCAAATAGCTTAGGTGCAGTAAGGAGGTACTACTTTCCATTTTAGTTCAAATACCCAGCTGCATGATACACACTATGTAATATTCAGTAAAGCCCAACAGTAATCCTACATGAGGTGTGTACAGTATGATATGACCATCATATAGGTTCCTGATACAGCTATGTATTATAAGCATTACACTCATTACAGCATATCCTCTTTATTGTAAGAACAAAGGTTTTACAGTACTGTGGGTAGCCTATATCACCTGTTATGTGGAATATTGTTTTTAATGAGGAAAACATGAGTTGATGCTTGCTAAATTCATGAAAACTTATGTTGACTGTAATGTAGAACAAACTTACAATTACATTTTGTGCTACTTACACTTTCTGAGTCGGAAATTTTACTTTCAAAAATAATATACATACTGTACATGATCAATCTAATCTAACATGGTATTTTTAACAAACTTGTGCTCAGTTGTTGTATTTGAAAACTGTTGTTGCATGGGTGGTAATGATTTAAAAATGTGCAGTACCATTGTCAATCGGTGTTGGCATGGATCCAAGTTGTCCACCAATCACAAACAATGCAGTTAACTTAATCTTGGTAAGTATGTTTGTATGCTGCCTTCAGCCTATTGTTAATCTACAATGCTACAATCTATAGGTCAGTTGGAAGGCATATATTGTTATACAGTAATATGACCTTGATATTGACAATCCACAGGCCGGGTGCGGAAGAGGTTCCACTGAACTAAGTTTGCTAAATACGATGCCATCCTCCAGGAATTCTAGAGATTGTAAGATGTCTCAATCTCTTTAGTATCTCTTCCCTCCCCCCCCCCCCCCCCCCCCCATAATCATCTCACAATTCTTGATTGTCTCACAATTCTTGATTGTTTACAAACGTGAACGATAAGGCAGAGCTCAGAGGCTGGTGATTGATAAGATTGTTTCAGTATAAGTAAACAAATATAAACTAGATAAAAGCAGCTCTCTTGGAAACTGTTTTTCTCTTTCTGCTCCAGAGCTTAGACCAAGCCAACTGAATACCATGCTGAAGGCTGTTGATTTTCAACACCAGATCTGTGTGGCTGCTACTGGGAATCAGTGACAGTACCTACAAATTGTAACACCTTCACATTAGGAGCATTGATCAACGTGACTCTTAAACACAGACATTCCAGAATGGCTCAAGTTCATAAGGAGCAGCAGAAGATGGCGGTTGTGCCTACCACTGGTGTAAGATTAGTGAGTGGTGCACTGGCAGGGTGCTTTGCAGATCTACTCACTTTCCCTTTGGATATGGCCAAAGTAAGACTTCAAGTAAGTCACACTGACAGTAACTACAAACAACTTATCAGAAAAAATGTCTTCAAATCTCATTTTAAAATACATCTACAGTATGTAAGTACAGTAAGTGTTTGTTAGGAGAAAATTCTGGGATCTGACAATTTCTATAAATGTAACAAATGAAGTCTGTTAACAAGTAAAGAAATTAGTTGCATACTTATGAATTTCTGCTGATATCAGAATGCAGAGACAAATATTCTACTATAATGTTACCATGATTTAACTACAGAAAGTACTGTTAGCATTAAAAGGTGACCTTATTAATATTTCCAATAAATCTGGGGACATGCTGTTCTTGTTGACCCCCCCCCTTCTTTAATTTTCTCATTAGCTGTTATGAATGGAAATTATGTTAAAGGGGGGGGGTGGACTGTTGAGGACCTTTGAGTGTATTGGTGGTTCAAGGATAACATTCAAATGCTCAAGTTTAGAACACCTCATCCTGAAACAAGATTTTGCAAAAGTTGTCAAAAATAAAACTATGCCCCCAAAAATGCAAGTCTCCTTATTGTTCCACTTGAAATACAGAGTCTCAAATACTGTCTGATAAAATAATTCAGTGATCAGAGACAAGTATTTTATCTATGAGGCATGAAAGTAATTGTAAACATTCAAAGTTAATTTTTAAGCTGTTTTTACAAACGGAAGGCAAAATAGATGAAATTACTCAGTCCGTTTTACAAATTCCTAAAATTCCTAAAATTCCTGGGACAGAACATAAAATCTGGAGACATATTTAACCCAGGGACAGTACATGAAATCAGGGAGTGTCCCTGGAGTCATGCACTACATGTAGTGTCACAAATCCACAAGTCTACTCTGTTTAATTATTTGCTGAAGTTTTGTCATTTTCATTTTATCCTCTCAGATACAAGGAGAGAGTACAAAAGCTGCCAAAAGTTCCTTCTCCTTTGCCAAAGCCAGAGCTCAGAAGGAAAATTTCAGGTATAAAGGAGTGTTTGGAACCATCTCAACCATCGTGAAGGAAGAGGGACCAAAGGGACTGTACAGGGGTCTGAACCCTGGCATGCAACGTCAATTGTGCTTTTGTGGTGTCAGGATAGGGTTGTATGATAACATCAAAGAGGCCTACACAGAATTGTTAGGTAAGTGACTAGCATACAGTTAGAATTGTAATGTAGGCTTGCATAGTAGTTGACAGAAGCCTATCATTTGTAAGCCTCTAACAGTACAAAATTGGTTATGCCATGAACATCTTCAACTGCTTTGGCCTCCTATTTTAGGAGAAAACTTGCGTGAAAACATCACTGAAACTTTTTCTTGAAGGTGTACAGTTAGTGTAACAGTGCATTTTGTCCTATAGATTCAGAATTATACATGATACACTAGTGTGAACAGAGCATATTGTCTTATTCAGAATTATAAGTAGAGGGGATCAACTTGTAATCTTGACATTAACAATATAATCACTGTGAATTCTTCTCATGAAAGTTTTTCTCATGGCAGTTGAAATCTCTTTTTTTTCATTATGATATATATTAAGAAATGGGTCATAGTCAAGTTGTCCACGAGATGATAATTCCCTGCGTCGCTGGTCCCAATAATTGCCAATTTTTTCCTCTCAGTAGTTTTAATGGGACTTCCCATATTTATAGCGTTATTTAAGCAGATGGAAATTTGAGTTGGTTCCAACGTTTATGTTTGCAAAGAGAATTAATAGCTATTTTAGAATGTGGTGTCTATGACAAAATCAACAAGTTGAATGTGTCATAGATTTGTTCAAATATTAATATTTCTTAATTTGTTTATTTAAGGGGGGTGTGTGGCAAGGGGTTATTTGTTGACTTTCATACATAATGAAGTATTTTTCATGGCATGACCCTATAATTTGTTTGTGGGAAGTACTTGCGGTATTTTAGTGCACTTTATCAGATTACAAGATAGCTGTGAAAACAGATGAACAAATTAATTTGAGATATCTTGAGTTAATGCAAATATCAGTTGAAAGGTAACCTTGGAAGTTCTTGTTATATAGTAAGATTATCTTTTCATATGAGCTATGGCTGCCATTGTAATGAAAATGGTGCAGTGCAATATTAGTATGTCAAGCTCTGCTCACCCACTGTAGTGTTACAGCTATATATAGCATACTGCTTACTGTACATACAGTACCATACAATAAGTGCTGTTCTTTGCTATGCCATACTCTATTGTAAGTATGCCATGATGTACAACATATTGCATCATAGAATACTTAGACACAGAACTGTACCATACCATATAATATACTTTACCATACAGTAATTTACTAAATAATACTGTACTGTAGTATGTAGGCCTATACTGCATTATACTATGTATACTGTACTCTATAAATGTACTATGTTTACTGTACACACAGTACTATGTGTACTGTACTATATATACTATAGTGTACTATGTGTACTTTACTGTACTATATTATAATATGTATACTGTGCCATACAATGTATGGTACTATACTATGTGAATATATACTGTACTATCCAGTGGCGTAGGAAAGTACTTTTGAGTGGGGGGGCTGAAGACTGATGGCCGGCCTGGGGGAGGGGTCTTTTTTTGCATTTCCAGGTGGCCTCAGATGCAATTTGGTGCAATATAGCACACTTCAACACCCACTCCATTTTGTAAATAATTTTGCATTTTCACCTGGCCTTAGATGCAATTTGGTGCTCCAAATGAGATTTTTTTCTCATTTGGAAATGAAAAAGGGGTTTTCTGACTTGCGGAGCGGGAGGGCGGAATGATACTTCCGCCCCACCATATTTTTCACTGGGGGGGGGCTGGCGCCCCCCCAGCCCCACCGGTTCCTACGCCCTTGGTACTATCCCATGTATACTGTACTATCCTATGTAGACAGTACTTACTAAACTATGTGAACTATAAACTACTATGTATACTGTACTGTACTACTGTATGTGAACTATGCTATATACAGTATGTACTGTACTGTTCTATATGTAATATGTATACTGTACTGTACTATATGTATACTGTACTATACCATGTATACTGTACTGTACTATGTATCCTGTACTATATACTATGTATACTATACTGTATTATACAACACCTAACTATATTTCGGCCATTTGATTGGTCAATTGCGCGTCGATTGCATGCAATATCCGCTCTATTGCACGCTATGAAATAGAACCGTGCAATATACTTTTTGGATAGCACCTTTTTCAATGGTATAAGAGAGCAGAAAAACCTGTCTGTTCAAAACAATCTGTTGCATGAGTTCATTTTACATCCAATTATATCCAAATTTGAAGGTGTTGTATAAAACAAATAATGAATGGTTTCTATTCGTGCAATAGTGCAAATATTTCATTCGTTGAAAGATGTAATTTGTTCCATTCAACTCGGCTACGCCTCGTTGAATGGAACATTCCATCTTTCAACTCATGAAATATTTGCACTATTGCACTCATAACCATTCATTATTTGTATACTGTACTATGTATACAGTGCAATGATATGTATACTGTACTGTACTATGTATACTGTACTAAACTTTGTATACTGTACTGTACCATACATTACTTAGCTTTACTTTACCATACCATACGGTACTGTAAGTACTGTACTATGTACAGTATATGCTGTACCAATGCATACTGTGCTTTACCATGCAACAGTACTGTACCACCACCATACTACCTACTTCAAATTGTCTGCTCCAGTATGTTACAGTACTGTACAAGCACTGCTATATGTAGCAGTCAATAGCATGCAATACTTAAAATTAAATAATTTTCAATCTGTTGTTAATATTTTGACAGGCACAGACGGGGTTAATATCTATGCAAGGATAGCTGCCGGTATTACCTCTGGTGGTCTGGCAGTGGTCATAGCCCAACCAACAGACGTAGTCAAGGTTAGGCTACAGGCACAAGGAATGAATAAGGAAAGTGGAACCCAGTACAGGGGTGCATACCATGCCTACAAGACAATCTTTAAAGAAGAAGGACTCAAGAAAGGACTGTGGAAAGGTAAAATTGTTATTTATATATAGTTAAAGGATGGCTTTATATGCTGTAGACCAATCAAAACCAACATTATCAATCCAGGTAATGTTTCTATAGCATCCATAGTGTATGAGAAATACTCTTTAGAGAAACATCTTCGGTTCATCAGCATTAGAATTGATTAGACTATATAGTCTAATGCACAGTCTGCTATTGATAATTCAAGACATTTGGTTATTGCATGGACAAATACAGTACATACATAGCACCTACTATCATTACAGTACATAGCCCCTACTATCATTATAGTACATAGCACCTACTATCATTATAGTACATAGCACCTACTATCAATACAATAAAAATCCACTAAGTCATTATAGTCAGTGGCGGAGCGTCCATACAGTCAGGGGGGGGGCGGATGCCCCCCCCTGACGGGCTCAAATGGACTGCTGGCGCCCTTTTCAGCTTTTTACCACTTTTTACTTATTCGCGATTAATGACTTTTTTATTGCGCTCTCATCTACCTATTGACATTTGTCACATTTTGTTGGTGTAATTTTCTGACAAAATGCTCTAACAGCTATTTATTCTTCGTTTATCTGCAAATTAGCAAGGCCCGGAAAGGGTCATTTCCGGCGATCTAGGGAGTATCTTTACTCAAAACATTTCTGTACGCTCCGCGCCAACCCGTGGTGGCGCTCCGCTTAGATAGTGTCGAAAGCGCCCCTACAGACCATTCTCGCCCCTCCTGACCAATACCCCTAGCTCCGCCACTGATTATAGTACATAGTCCCTACTATCATAACAGTACAAATCCCCTACTATCATAACAGTACAAATCCCTTACTACCAATACAGTATATTGCCCCTGCTATCAATACAGTTTAAATCCCCTACTATAATTACATTACATAGCCCTACTAGCAATACAGTACATACAGTAGCCCTTACTATCAATACAGTAAAAATCCCCTACTTTCATTACAGTACATAACCCCTACTATCATTACAGTACATATCCCCTACTATTAATACATTAAGAATCCCCTACTGTCATTACAGTACATAGCCCCTACTAGCATTCCAGTAAACATCCCTTACTATCCCTACAGTGCATAGCCCCTACTGTTTATTACCCCCTTCTATCATTACAGTGTATAGCACCTGCTGTCATTACAGTACATTGCCCTGATATCATTACAGTTCATAGCCCCTACTATCATTACAGTTCATAGCCCCTACTATCAATACAGCACATAGCCCTGATATCATTACAGTACATAGCCCCAATATCATTATTTCATCACATGTCATAGCTGTGACTTATTTATCACCAAAGTCACCTTTTATCATCCCATTGATGGATTGTTCATGACACTTAATCAGTTCTAGACAAAGATGTAGCTGATTGTTTAATGTACATAGTTGATTTATTACACACTATTGATATTGTTCCATTGTCTTAGCTAGCAAATATGAGCAAGAGACCTGATTGTGAAGATAACGTTCATCTGTAATGTTGTGCAACAAGAGAACAATCCATGGAGTTTGAGATCTCATCCCCTCACATTATTATCTTTTTCCAGTTCATACTGACATGCAGGTAATGGCAAAACAAATAAGAGTTTTGGGGTATTTTACCTTTGATCTCTGACCTTTGACCTATGATGTCACCAATCACGCTTTTCATGGTCAGGTACCTACCCACCAGTTTGAACTTGATGGGACTATATAAGGACTTCCACACACACTTGTTTGCTCACTCATCTGCACAGACGACCACGCAGTTGCCCACTCACTCACTCAGCTCACTCAAACACACCAACTTGTATTAGCTACAATCTATGACACTTCCCTTTATTCTAACCCTTTTGTCTGGACAATGGTTGACTACTGTTCTCTATTGTTTGACAACTGGTGACAGTAATTTGTCACCAGTTGTGAGGCCTAGACATGTACACTTCCTCATATTTCTGATGTGGGGTGAAGTACAATATCTCATCTCTCTATACATTTACATACAGGGAGATGAGATAATAATAAGAAAGGATCCCTGCATATGGTGGAAGTATTAACATCTTGACTCTGTCTACAGCAATGTGCGGCTGTCACTGAGTACATATTGCACATAGCAGCCAATACTGCTGTACTGTGCTGCATGGCTCTGACACAGCTGAGTGGACACTAGACAGTAATTACAGACAAAGAGACACTGACAATTTCTCAATTGTGAGCTGTAACAGTAAACTATTTGTACCTGATTTGTACTGCAGATACTGGCTTACATGTATTTTCATGCAGTAGTATAATTGGACAGTAGATACTGTCGCAGTGTGCTACAGTTAATGGTCACACTATACTGTACTGTGCACACTACCATGGCATTACACTCTACCTCAGTACTCAAGGTAGTGTACTGAACAAAACCACTCATACTGTACAGTACATACTGGGCTGCTCCTGTATATAATGTACCTTGTTCTTCTCATGTCCTACAGGTTCATTACCAAACATTACAAGGAATGCTGTTGTTACAGCCTCAGAGCTTGTTTCATATGACATGCTTAAGGAGTACATCCTGGGCTGCTCCTGTAAATAATGTACCTTGTTCTTCTCATGTCCTACAGGTTCATTACCAAACATTACAAGGAATGCTGTTGTTACAGCCTCAGAGCTTGTTTCATATGACATGCTTAAGGAGTACATACTGGGCTGCTCCTGTAAATAATGTACCTTGTTCTTCTCATGTCCTACAGGTTCATTACCAAACATTACAAGGAATGCTGTTGTTACAGCCTCAGAGCTTGTTTCATATGACATGCTTAAGGAGTACATACTGGGCTGCTCCTGTAAATAATGTACCTTGTTCTTCTCATGTCCTACAGGTTCATTACCAAACATTACAAGGAATGCTGTTGTTACAGCCTCAGAGCTTGTTTCATATGACATGCTTAAGGAGTACATCCTGAAAAATAAGATTCTACCCGATGAGTTTCCCTGTCACTTTGTCTCGGCTTTCGGTGCTGGCTTCATCACAACCTGCGTGGCTTCCCCGGTGGATGTAGTAAAAACCAGATTTATGAATTCACCCGCTGGCCAATACGCTGGTGCATTAAATTGTGCTGCTAAAATGTTCAGAGAAGGTGGACCTTTGGCTTTTTATAAAGGGTAAGCTTTCTCAAATATGATATAAGTCAAGGGGTTTGGTTTTTGAATTATTGAAAGAAGTCAGAAATATATATATGTTTCAAATATTTCAAAAGGTAACTTTGGGAATATTGCAAAAAATCTGAAAACAGGAGATGAGCAAGATTTTACTTGAAGAAAATGGGTCAGTAAGGGGTGGTCTCAAAATAAAGAGTTTTATTATTACACACTCACATTTAATGATGTGGTTCACTAAATTAAACAAGTTTAATAGGAGAAACAGAAGGGGTGGTAGTACTGTAGCAAATATTATTTAAAAGCACAAAGTCAACCTACCATGTATATGGTCAGGTTTAAATCCTAATTTACAATGGTAATGGAACTGTTTCTGTTTTATAAATGTGAACAAACAGCATTGGTCTCATTCGTTTTGCTCAGTGGTCTTCTTTGAATCAATTAAGAATTAATTCCAACTTTGTAAAGACATATCAGCCCAACGAGAATTGACATTGAAGTTTGGGATTAACTGAACTTTATCAAATGTTCTACTTTCATCTGTAAGATATCTGTCATCGGAATACACAATAAGTCCTTGATCCACTAAAAGAAAATTCTCTGTTATAAATATGATCAGTTGTCATTTTCAATCTTCACTTACACAGTTGTTTAAGGAACATACAGTACAGTACTATAGTATTAATCCAAAGGTAGCGAAAGCCATTGTAAGCTAACAGGTGCGGACTTGGTCTTAAAACCGGCCCAGGCATCCTTCTACTCGGTCAGCCCGTTATTGATTGAATGGGATGTACTCTGTTACCAGGCTTCTGAGCTCATTTGTCACCCAACCGTCCAGCCCACCGGCACACACGGCATTGCCCGTATGGCCAGTCTGCCAGGGGTGTTAGCTAATCTGGCCATATCTGGAATGAGGGTGCATGGCAACATCTGTCCACATATCTATGGTGAAGAGTAGCTCTTTATTATTTGCATGTATATTTTAATTTTTTTTTAATATTTTCATTTTTTTCTGTTCTTGTTGCAGATTCATCCCAAATTTTATGAGGCTTAGTGCATGGAGTGTCGTCATGTTTGTGTCTTTTGAACAACTGAAGAGAGTAATGATGGACTACAAAACTAGGGACACAAATTAAAATCAATTTTACACATCTTGTGATGGAAAAAACGACAGAGAGTTGGTGTCTGAGATGGGACCGATAACAGTGAAGACCTTTGTAGAGCCCTCTTGTGTCCTGTGTGTTTGATCTAACAGAATAATGAACTGCAGGGAACAATTGGTTGTATAAATTGAAATATTATTTCAAAAGTATTCAAATGGTGCTGTTATAGTATTGTCCACCCGTTAAAGTTGTCTGACAACTGGTGTAAAACAAGTTCGTGAGAATGGAACGATTCATGGAGCCTCATTAAGATAATGTTTACATTGCTACATCTCAGAGATGGAAATATGTTATGATGTTCTGGTTTACTTTGAAGAATGGACATCAGGAGATCATATCTGTGTTAATGATCAGCTTACCAGAGATCAGATCTGTATTGATGATCAGCTTACCAGAGATCATATCTGTGTTGATGATCAGCTTACCAGAGATCAGATCTGTGTTGATGATCAGCTTACCAGAGATCATATCTGTGTTCATGATCAGCTTATTAGAGATCAGATCTGTGTTGATGATCTGCTTACCAGAGATCAGATCTGTGTTGATGATCAGCTTACCAGAGATCAGATCTGTGTAGATGATCAGCTTACCAGAGATCAGATCTGTGTTCATGATCAGCTTACCAGAGATCAGATCTGTGTTGATGATCAGCTTACCAGAGATCAGATCTGTGTTGATAATCAGCTTAATAGAGATCAGATCTGTGTTGATGATCAGCTTACCAGAGATCAGATCTGTGTTCATGATCAGCTTACCAGAGATCAGATCTGTGTTCATGATCAGCTTACCAGAGATCAGATCTGTGAACATTGATCATCAGCTTACCAGATATCAGATCTGTGTTGATGATCAGCTTACCAGATATCAGATCTGTGTTGATGATCGGCATATTAGAGATCAGATCTGTGTTGATGATCAGCTTACCAGAGATCAGATCTATGTTGATGATCAGCTTACCAGAGATCAGATCTATGTTGATGATCAGCTTACCAGAGATCAGATCTGTGTTCATGATCAGCTTACCAGAGATCAGATCTATGTTGATGATCAGCTTACCAGAGATCAGATCTGTGTTCATGATCAGCTTACCAGAGATCAGATCTGTGAACATTGATCATCAGCTGACCAGAGATCAGATCTGTGTTCATGATCAGCTGACCAGAGATCAGATCTGTGTTCATGATCAGCTTACCAGAGATCAGATATATGTTGATGATCAGCTTACCGGAGATCAGATCTGTGTTGATGATCAGCTTACCGGAGATCAGATCTGTGTTTGATGATCAGCTTACCGGAGATCAGATCTATGTTGATGATCAGCTTACCAGAGATCAGATCTGTGTTGATGATCAGCTTACCAGAGATCAGATATATGTTGATGATCAGCTTACCGGAGATCAGATCTGTGTTCATGATCAGCTTACCGGAGATCAGATCTGTGTTTGATGATCAGCTTACCAATATTGGACAAGACAGAGAACATTAAATCGTGATGGCCATGTATTTAGTGAAGAGTATTATTAAAAAGTTGTAAGAATTTAAATTTATTGGAAATTATAATTGCTTTTGCAAGTGACTGAATATGTATTTAACAAAGTGAATGAAAAGAAAAGTCAGACTTTTATTTTTTCATTAGGGATGAAACCAGGCTGAAGATGGTTGTCATGTTATAAACTAATCCTTGCTTTATCAGTGGTCAATATCTTTGTTGAACAACATCTTTATCTTAACATTAAAACTGTTGAGAATAGAATGCTAGCTTTATCCAGTATTACATTGAGTAGGCTTCTTTGTTTTTCTATACTATTTTGTTTTGTTAGTTGTTCGTACAGTATCAGTTCATATACTTAATCAATACTAATGACATAGATACATGTAAGCTGCCTTCTCCCTATTGTATCTAAGAACATGAACTTAAGAGATAAATGAGACTGAGGTATATTGCTTTAAAAGGCTCAATTATACAAGTATTCTAAAGGTGCATTCTAATAGGATATTGTACTTACTAAATTGAAGTATTATTATTCAAGCTACAGGGTATGGTGTAGTTAAGTCACATTTCATAACAGCCTGCCAACAAACCAGAAACACAAACAACATTATATAAATAGCACATAGGTACAGCAGTAACTGGTACTACACAAGCAACATTCCAATATGGGAGCATTACTGTAAGCTGATGAGTCTGTTCTTAAATCACAGCAACATTAATTCAGCCCTTTGTGGGTGTTTATTTCAGCCCTTTGTCGGTGTCTGTTGCTGTTGTTTTAATAACTGATGGCACATTCCAAACCACAATGCTTTCAATTTTTATTTAAATTTTAAGCGATGAATAAACTTAAACACAAAAAGTAAGTTTGACTAAGTTTTGAGGTTTTCTGTGTCTGATAATATTATATGTGATAAATCCCTTCCAAGTTTAGTAAAACACCCTGGTGTGGCATGCACAACCAGTTAGGATTGAAAGGTTAAACCAATCAAATAATAATATGTTGTTGTAACATGTTTATATTTTCTGCTCCTTTCTCTCATTCAGTTTCTCAAACTATAGAAAAAAAATTTCACAAACTTTGTCTGGCCACTTGAAATTTGCATATTTGCTTCTCTAGCTTTTAAAATTGTTTAGTTAATACTTTGTTTCAAGACAATGAATACTTGTAATTTCACAGGCTCACTTGTTTATGTGACTTTGCTATCTGGCAATCTTTAATTTAAAAAAAATTGGAAAAGTATTCATGTTGCTAAGAATCAAATCAGTGAGAGGAATAAATCTTATTTCTATCATTTATGAATTAGCTAGCATTCTTAGCTTTCTTATTTTTAAGTATATTGCATAATGTACTTGTCTTCAGTTTGCATTGCTTTAAGTTAGAATCACCATAAATTTATTATATTTTCTCATGTTGTTTACATCATATTATCCTTTTATTTGTTTGAGGTGGTTTAAATTTTTGAACTTATTGAATGGTCAAGTCTAACAAAATTATTGCATAACAGTGTTATTACTACTGTCTTTAGGTAACACCAAAGACTGGCAAGGCAATGTTAGTTACCAATGCATGTGACTGTGATCACTTAATACATGTAACACTGTCTGTAATTAGTACTAAATACATGTAAAACAGTGTTATCAACAACACTGTCTGTAATTAGCACTAAATTCATGTTAAACAGTGTTATCAACAACACTGTCTGTAATTAGCACTAAATACATGTAAAACAGTGTTATCAACAACACTGTCTGTAATTAGCACTAAGTACATGTAAAACAGTGTTGTCAACAACACTGTCTGTAATTAGCACATAATACATGTAAAACAGTGTTATCAACAACACTGCCGGTAATTAGCACTAAATAGCACTGACAGTAATTAGCACCAAAGATACTGGAAACAGTAATCTACCTCATAGATGCACATTGTCATAGAGTTTCAACCAAACTTGCCATCTAAGCTCTTATTTAATCATGGGATTAACTGATAGTACTAATTTTATTAAAAGTAAATTCATTTATTCAATAGTTTATTTTCAACTTTAAAAGTTATCATCACGTTCAAAATTTAAAGAAGTCATTTATGAGCTGTTTGAATGCCAATGTGTGCAATACAGAACTTTTCCAGCCATTTTGGGGGGTTCCTTGCTGGAAGCAAAGGAACCTATGCAGTAAGGTTGGTGTGTGTGTGTGTGACACTTGCTTGAGTCTGCGATAACACAGTGATGGATATTGGTCATTCTTGCTATGTAGATGTATTATAGTGAGAAGGTGTGCTATGTCGTTGTAGGCGCTGACCTTATGAATATTAATGAGGTTATGGGTTGAAACATTAAAATCTTTACATTGCAATAACTCTGCAACCGTAAGTCAGATTATAGCCAAACTTAGTATACAGTTGTTGGTTAATAGCTGGTACATGTAGGCCATCTGGGCCCAAAAAAAATCAGGGCCAAATTTATTCCCCCATTTGAGACTAATTATTTGGGCCTCAATTTGTGGGGCCCAATATTTTTGGGACCAATTGGGTCCACATTTTAGGGCCTTCAAGTTTTGGGGACAAATATATTTTTGAGCTACTTTGTTTCAGCTAAATATATTTGGCACATTGAGGCACAAAATGTTATCAGGACCAGTGTTTTATGGAGAGACCAACATTTAAAATTGCAATAACTCCACAACCTTAAATCAGATTGTTTCCAAGCTTGGAATACAAATGTGGGTAATAGCTGCTACATGTGGACATTAATGGTGTGATATTGGGCGATGACATACACATTAATGATCCACCAAAGTGCCTGTTAGCCTTTATTTTTTCTTTCTTTTTTGGAAGCAAAGTAAAGATTAATTTTGTTTGTAATACTTTGCATTGTGGACTGTGAAGGTAGATGCACAAAATGATTTATAGTGTAGCTGCTAAGAATTAAAAAAATAACATAATAAAAAATAACATAATAACATTATTTAGAAAATGTGATACTTGGTGATGTTTTAGTAAAGGAAACATTTGCTTTTACCAATAGTATTAATTGCCTCATAGCCATGGATGCTATTAATAGCACCATCATAGCAATGAATGATATTAATAGCATCCTCGTAGCTATGGATGGTATTAATAACACATTTATGAAGCAGTGATAGCTGCTAATTAAATACTCATATCAATGATATGTATTGTAAATCAACCATTGGTTGAAATATATGTATTATAATATTATAAAGTGTAATTATTATTGAACATTTCAAAAAGCAATAAATAATAAGATGAAGAAATTGATGCCAAGTTATTATGTCACAATCATTTGTTTAAGTTATCTGTTTTGTGATCAGTAAACCTGTCCAAAACTGATGGTTGCCTCATGATGGTTTGTGAATGTTGATTTACAAATCATGAAAATTAATCAGCATATTAGAACACTAATGAGCGATTCCAATTGAGTGGTTCCAAATGAGAAAATATATTAATTGTTATACAGTCTTGAATAAGACCATTTGCATTTTGACAATGTAACACTATAAGCGATTCCACCACCCTCGTATGATGTAACCAGATCTCAGTGAATGGGTGCTGCCAAAAATAGCTTTCATTTTATCTTGCAACGCAACTTTCTGACATATCAGTGTTTGACTCCAGGGCACCGATTATGGAGTTTAAATTAAAAGGCAATTTCTAATTACAAAAACGAGAAAGGGTACTATTGGTTACCAATAGGGGACACTTTTGAATCTTTCACTAGTAAACTAGATGGCGCTTGAAACCTGTGCGCATATTACACCCCCCCCCCATACACCCCTCACTCACCAAGCTTAAGTGTATGGAGGAATAATGTTCTACTCCTTTCATTGATCAGAAGTTACTTCATCTGATGGTCAATGTAATCTTTCTTTCATTTATACCATGATTCTGTATCACGACTCTGGGTTACACCGGGGTTGATCGTACAGTTATAGTCTCGAGTAAAGTTTACCGGGCTTCATAGTGGGTCAAGATGGTTGGTTGTTCTCTTCCTCAAGTTCGAATTTAAATTGGGTGGCTTTTCATTAGTATTTTGAACGCTAAATTCACTCTTACTGTATTCGTGTTTGCTGTTTTTTGCCGGACTAGGTAACGCCGACTGGGGTTGTGATGCACTCGGTATTGACTCGGCATTGACTCGTACTCCGATCCTAAGTTCGTGGTCTTCGTGTTACATCTCGATGATTTGCACTCGACCGAAGAACACCGTAGTACAGGGTTGTCCAACCTACGGCCCGCGGGCCACAGTCCGGCCCGCCAGAGATGCTCTACGGTGCGAAATTTTAGTGAGCAGATTTATTGATAACAATTTGAAGCTATATAATCAATCATTCGAACCTTCTAGGTCCAAAAAACTGCATACAGGTCAGTTTATGTTACACTCTCTCAGCGGAAGGGGGGGGGGGCGGCTGAACTTTATTCATCTGTTTTATCAGGAAGGAAAATAAATCAGTGCGCTCCGCGCGCAGTGCTCACATTTTGTTGCCTTGGGCTTCGGGCAAAAAGATATCGAAAAATCGAGCGTAGGGTTCATGCGGCCCCCTCCTTCATCATAATCATTCCATGTGGCCCTCCTCTGCAAAAGGTTGGACAACCCTGCCGTAGTATATACCAAGATGTCGAGTTGGTTCTGTGCACCCAGTCAGACTATATAAGTTGCGAATGGAATTGAGAATACATGAACTAAGAGACTTAATCAGTTGAGTATGAACCTAACCATCAATCTTCCATGTAATTATCGACACACCAGCTATCGTGACTACAGGGAATAGAAGACATTGTAACGCGGAAGGGAAAATGGGAGCCGAAAAATTACAATTTGGTTATGACAAATGATGGCGCTATTTTGAGTTTACATCAGACGATAATAGTGAAAACAGGACCAAATTCTTTGAAAATACACTTAAATATGAATATGAAATCTTTTGTCTTAATTTAAAATAAAGTGTATTTGGAGGCAAAGAAAAGGGTGAAATTTTACTTTGAGCTCGTGTAAAATAGGTTTTATGAACAATTGAAATACATTGTGTACATCCAAGTTGGAATGTGAAAAAATACGATTTTTCGTCCAAATTTGACAAAGTTGTGAGGCTATACCCTTATGAATTTTGGAAAATTCGGCCCAAATCACGACTTTTTATAATCTTCCTAAATTGATATAGAATAAATGATGGCGCTATTTTGAGTTTACATCAGACAATAATAGTGGAAAATCAGGACCAAATTCTTTGAAAATACATCTAAATGTGAATATGAAATCTTTTTGTCTTAATTCAAAAATAAAGTGTATGTGGAGGCAAAGAAAAGGGTGAAATTTTACTTTGAGCACGTGTAAAATAGGTTTTATGAACAATTGAAATACATTGTGTACATCCAAGTTGGAATGTGAAAAAATACGATTTTTCGTCCAAATTTGACAAAGTTGTGAGGCTATACCCTTATGAATTTTGGAAAATTCGGCCCAAATCACGACTTTTTATAATCTTCCTAAATTGATATTGAAAATATGTTGGCGCTATTTTGATTTAACATCAGACGTGATAATATTGCAAAACCAGGACCAAATTCTTTGAAAAAACACCTTAAAACTGAATATGAAATATTTTGTCATAATTTCAAATAAAGTGTATTTGGAGGCAGAGAAAAGGGTGAAATTTTACTTTGAGCACGTGTAAAATAGGTTTCTGAACAATTGGAATCCATTGTGTACATCCAGGTTGGAAAATGAAAAATATGATTTGTCGTCCAAATTTTACAGAGCTGTAAAGGCTATATACCCTTATGAATTTTGGAAAATTCGGCCCAAATCACGACTTTTTATAATCTTCCTAAATTGATATTGAATACATGATGGCGCTATTTTTAGCAAATACTAGACGATAATAGTGGAAAATCAGGACCAAATTCTTTGAAAATACACTTAAATATTAATATGAATTGTTTTGTCTTAATTTAAAATAAAGTGTATATAGAGACAAAGAAAAACTTGAAATTTTACTTTGAGCACGTGTAAAATAGGTTTCTGAACAATTGGAATCCATTTTGTACATCCAGGTTGGAATGTGAAAAAATATGATT
>JAIPMN010001281.1:0-19684 GCA_020650975.1 Apostichopus californicus | reverse complement strand
CTCGAGTACAAACGGTCAACAACACTGTAGTAAAAGGCTTCTTCCAATTACATCAATAGCGTCCCACTGACAATAATATCCATTTAAACACCAGAATCTTTTAGGAGAATGGCTGATTCCAGTCACTGCACATCTTGACGGTCAAACTTTAACCAGATAATTTTGTTGAGCACCTTGCCAGTCTCTGAGGAGCTTCTCCAACTTGCATCCTTTGCCCAATACATAACATTTGCAAAACATTACTGCAACCCACAGTTCTCCATGTAGACCTGTAGTCTCACTGATATAATTTCAACTGACATAATTAAATAAGTTACCCTGTGAGTTACAGTACCTCCTGTGAGTTAGCTCACCTTTCTAGAGTTATTGAATTCTAAGGCACGGACTTTCTGCATCAAATGGTCATCTTCATGCAGGTGTCCTTCTGCTGACCGGGAGTGACACTTACAACGGGGCTTGATGGTTTTCAAACTGCTTCCAGATGCTCCATTTTCGTCTATGCAGTTAAGGGCATCGGCTATTGACCACAGAGCTATTGTACCATCTCTGGACCCTGAATGACATGATTAACAAAAAAACTTTCATTGTTAAACAGCTTACGAAACCTATCTCTCCTAATCAATTCTGCCACCAACCTCTTTTAAATGGTATTAGGAATTAATGACCCCTTCGTGACTAAACTCCAAACTCTATATAAAAGGCAGTGACAATTGTTCTGCCAGTAGACATGAAGAATACACCATATAATAAGTCAGTTGGCAATCAGCAGTTGAAGAACCCTACATAAGCTCTGTATGACTGCTTATTATCAGCAAATACTGTACTATTAATGGACTAACTACCATTTAGTCTTATCCTGAACAACAGTAACTAATGTGTGTTGTAATTCAGGAAAATGCCAGAGAACTTGATTTTAGCAGCCAGTAGACTAGACAGTGGCTAAAGCTGGGAAATTATAAGCCTGTTGGGCAGGGGTTTTTAAAGTGGAAAAACTAGATGCATCACATTGAGATGTAGATTCAAGCACAGCTGAGATTGCTGAAACGTTAACTCTAATTGTTGAGATGCTCAGTGCAGGGAGCTGCTACTCTAACAGTAGCAGCTCCCTGCTCAGTGTAACAATCTCCCTTGCATGTAAACTATCTTATGGAACAGACCTACATTGGATAATCTCAAACTCAACTTTTAACTGAATTTGTAGGATTTCAAGACAATTTTCTTTATCCTGCTTATAACAATCATTTAATTGGAGGTTCTTACCTGTGACTAAAAATTCATCATCTAACCACTTTATATCAAATATCCAATCGCTATGACACCCCTGTGGAAGAAGTGGAAATAAATCTTGTACTGACAAAGGTTTGTAAAATGTAAATGAGGGACTGTGGGTCAAATATTGACATGTAACAGCATTTTCTAATGTGATAAATGGTTGTTACCACATATAATGTCAATAAACTATGCACAATGACACACACTGGTTTGCTCAAATTGTAGAACTCCTCTTTCTCATTAATTAATACATATTCATCTTCCTTTAGCTCTGGGGCCTCCTGAAAGACTAATACCCATGGCGATGTTTTATTTTTGTCCCCATATCTATTAAATCTCTCACATAGAAAAGAATCATGTCTGAACATTACAAAAGTAGGACAACTGTTGGGATTCATTTTCAGGGTTTTCTCAAAGACAGTGGCAGACTCCCAATACCCTGACAATAAGTGATACAAAGCAAACCCAAAACATTCCCATTGTCAAAAACATTGGAAACTAGAGATGAGCCTGAATATTTGGTTATGAAATGTAAGTGTTCCCAGCATACTGAACAGTTCCTCTAAACAGCCTGTCTCAGGCAACACAGTTTAAATAAGTTTCATACCACAAAGGTGACTTACCTGACCTACACAGACAGGTTCAAAGTCAGGCATGGCGTAAACAGCTAAACTATTAGGGTTTTCAGCCCCTGTTGCCAGGAAGCTACCACCAGGGTTGATGGATATGGCATGTATCCCGCTCCCTTCGTCCTCCTGATGCCTTCTTTGATATGGTACGGATCCATTTATCATTGGAATATGCTTCATTCTCCCACTTAACACATCAAGGACTATTAACTGTAATGAAACCATACTGAATGAGACAATATTGTAGTAGAATAACAATTTAAAAATCAAATTCCCAGTTAAAGTAAACATCCCAAGGATACTAGCAAGCATGTGAAGACCAAACAGCTACATATATCATGGTGAAGAGAATCACATAACAAGAGACATTTGGAATTTGAAACTGTTTTCAGATGAGTTTCGGTTACCATTTATAATTATCAAATATATTCCTTATGATCCCAATTTCCCCCTAACTCTGTTCCTACCTCAACAATCATATGATCATAATGACAACTAGCTTAGTGTTTGTGGTACACACTCACTTAACCTTCCTGTGGTGCAGGAACTTTCACAAGATCATTAAATATACAAATATCAGGCATTAACAATTTAACACCTTCAATGATGAAACAACATCAACAACACCCTCAGCAACACACAAGACCAGGTTCAAAGATATCTACTTTCAGTACAAAGCACTCACATTGAAACATTCATCCATGTTAAAGAACCTACCAAATTCTATCATACATATGTAGGATATGACCCTTCTAATAGTAACTCAATTTTCTCAATAATTGGAATACCTTGTTACACTTTGTACCCATGACAACAGAATCATCAGAGATCCACTGGGAAGCAAATACTTTGTTCAGTTCACCAAGATGAAATTCATGCTCTTTCCATAAGTATGGTATTCTTCTGTTTGAAAAGCAGTCCACCAAGTGTTTGCAAAGATGAGGTTCAAATCCATTCTGACTTCTTCGATTCAAAGAATGAACAATTGAGTTTGGTTGAGCAGGCCATTTTAAATGTAATCTGGCCAACCTTTTTGAAACCCTTTTTTCCACTGTTCTTTTGTCCATTGTATGAATTCTTCACCGCTCTGTAACATGAGAGATCAGAACATGAATACAAACTGAACAATAAATCTGTGTGAACCTTTCCAGTAGCATATCTCTAAAAAATGAAGAAAAAAACACAAAACAACAGAAAATCACAACTGCATCCATGAATGAACATGGCAGAAATCCTAAAATAGTAACAATAGACATCTATTAATTGTTGTAGAGGTTAAAGGTCATTTATGGTCCCCCAATGCCAACCTACGATGATCTGTCTAGTAAGGTAAGTATAATAATTGCAAAAGTAAGTTCCTACTTGGTATGTACTGTAGTTTAGCTGAAAGGAGACACAAATCCAACAATCGTATTGATCTATCATGTGATAGATATGATTGTCATGAACATCGTCTCCAAATAGCAAAGAAAATCTAATTCCTTTTGGCAGATATGACTGTAAATTAAATGTTCCTTCACACACAAGTCTATATGACATAAACTTATATTGTTTTTCTTATACTAATTGCAATTGTTATTTTCTGTAACAGAGATGGGTTTGGCAAAGGCAAATATTGAAGCTGTTTACACCACCTAATGATGGGATTGGTTTCAGTGTCAGCACTGTAAATATTCTTCCTTGAAAAATATGAAAGAAGAGCAAAGAGAAAGTAAAATGTTTCAGATCCTGGTGGCTCTATGACATCACACACAAGATGGCAGCTCCCAGGTACTAACATTTATACTATGATATCCCCCTACACATGGCAAAGATCTTTCTTAGCTGTTTGATCACTGTTATCAAAGATAATGGTTGGGTTGTGTCTCCTATAGTATAGGTACAAGAATCTTCCTGGTTTTCTCAGAAGGTCAATGTAAATTTGAGAAACTATCAAAGTATGAAAACATTGTAAAAATGTCCATGACTTTATGAGCTGATCATGTGAATTCAGAAAAAGGACAAACTTTGAAACCATGTCTACAGTGTTCCATGAAATATTATCTTTTGAAAGGTGGGGTGCAATCACTCCACTGTGAAATTAAGAAATTCAAACTCCTTAAAATCACAACTGGTATTTTAGGGCTGTTGCACAATTCTCTCAAAAATTCACCACCATTCTTGCATGGTAAAGAGTGCTATGAAATAACCATACTCTGAAACTTTTCAGTTGCATTGCTTCAAATTGTCTGATTTGACTTTTCCAATTTGCTGACCATGTGACATTTTCTTGATTTTTGAGGCCTTATTTCTCAGCAGTTGAATTTCCCACTATCCTCCCTTTTACAGAAACCCACAGAGTTTATTGCATAGAAAGGGTAAATAAAAATTTGACTTCCCATTGTATTTTGGAGTAAGGTCATCTTTAAACACCAAAATCGAAAGTATTGCGTCAAGATACTTGCATTTTGTAATGGTCATTATGAATTACCCAGACACTACATACTGTACGTAATAAAGTTTTACGATGATTTCCTTTACTACAATTTTAATTTATCCAACTCCAAAACTGCTATATTTTTATGCTGTGGTTCAGCATCATGAAGGGTACTCGTTGCCAAATTTTCAGCAACATAACGATGAAGGAGATGTGAAGTTCTCTTAGTGAATTAACAGTACATACAACATTCTTACCATTTACCAAATTTCAGGCTTCTAGTTTTTCTCATAATTAGTTTACAAATGAGGTACGAAGTACACAAAGGGTCCTTTTTGACAGCTTAAACATTAAAATTGACATTTACCAGATCCTAGGTTCCATATGCACTGTAATAAGCCACGAAAGTGTTTCAAAATACAAAATTGATGTTTCATTAAGGGAATTTTGGCTGTTTTCGTTAAGGCTTTGTAGATTAAAATTGTTATTGAAAAAGTCTAGTATCAATCAGGTACATATGTAAACAGCTGAGTAAACTCAGCGAGATCGTCATCACCGCTATCCTAAAGAACAATTAATACTCCATGCTTGGTCTATCGAGAATTCAGCGTACACCATCAATGACATCAGTGGTGGTGCATCTGCATTAGCTATCCTGCACCACAATTGTAGCCCAGTCTAAATTTAGGATGCAACTTAGTTCATGCCTAGCCTAGCTTGTAGCTTGACCTGTAGTTACACTTACCTGAGTTCTGATTCGAAGATGGTGATAAGGTTAACTTAGAGCTGCTGGCAAGGCATCATCAATCAAGTTTTCTCGACCAGCATTAACGTTTATCGACCAGTGGGATTTCTGTTCTTGTAGTAATGTAGCCTAGGCCTTCTACTAGTATATTGTACTTGTAAGTTGTAACTTGTACTAGGCTAACGTTAGTCATGAACAGCATCGAAAGAATGTTGAACGCGTAATACAGCAATATATCCACAATAATTAATTCCACAACATCGAACTCAATATGTAGGCTATACACCGATGTATACACCGATGTATACGCCGATGCTCCGCAGAATCTAAGAAAATTAAATTCGATCACAGCAGCGCGGAAGTTGCGTAGTGATTAGACGCTTGCCTTCAGATATGTTTTACTGTGTTCGGCGCGTAAGTAGCGAACAAGAAGATATGGTGCGCTTAAAGTGTAAAAAATCATCGTGCGTAGCTGCATGTGAACTTTTGCTCTCGGATATACGTACATCCAGGTTTTATCATTTTCATGGCCTAGGACAAAAATAGCCTAATTGTTTTATTTTAAAAATTAAATTCCCTTCTGGCACTTACAAATTGAGAGTTTGGTGATTACGGAGTACGGACCGACATAATCAAAATTTTCCATCTGAATTCAGAAAATGACTAGTTTTTAACTTAAAAAAGCAGAAAACTGGAGTACAAATGTAAGGAAAAAATATGGAAAAGAACACATCATTTGGCATCTGACAACCCTGAGATAAGCAAACATTGCTCAATGGGATGGGTACCCCTCCCGTTTTCCTTAACCCTCCCCAGGACGGCGATCAGTGTTTTTGTGCCCCGGCCCCCTCCAAATCGGTTACCCGGGCTACGGGCCTGATCATCATTAACTCAACGGGGTTCACACTAGGACGCCATGTATGATGTATATAACTGATGTATGCGTTGTTGCATCTCGTTTCCATAGAATTCAAGGACGTTTCAGTGAAACGGAATAGAAAAAGATGGCATGGTGAATGTCAATAATAAAGAGTGCACGTAATGGTAGCACACGCCCAGGGGGTTAGGAAGCTGCCAAAAATTGGGGGGGGGGGAACAACATCAGAGGGGCACTTTCTCATTCCACAACCACCACTCGTTATGCTATAAACCGATACACACCGGCCATATATGATGTGTTGGTATGCTATCAATACTCACCATAATGTGCGCTGCAACATTGATTATTTATTTATTGAGATTGTTAATTGAGATTGTTTATTGTTAACCGTGCTACAAAATGATAAAGTTCATAGTGTAAGACTTTTGTACATAACTAAATATAATGATACATCAGATTTTATTTCAACAAAAAGTACTCTAGTTTTGACTTTCAGAATCGTCTCACAAACCCCCTGGAATGGACTCACGCAACTCCTGGAGGTTCATGCACCCCAGTTAGGAAAGCCCTGATGTAGACTCTAATAGGAGTATGCTACCTTATAGCTTGTTATCTGTTCCGCTATTTGGGGACTGATGGTGGCCGATTCATGCAAACATCAGTGGCGCATGTATTATATGCGGCAGAGTAAACCATGGAAACGAAGATCTTTGCACGCAAATTTTCGATCTCCCTTCAGATCTGACGCAAATCTCTGAGTTAGGTCTATTTACCTATTGTGGAGGCTAAACGCGACGAATTATTATTGGTACGTTTGCTTGGTCCAACTGCTCAACCCATGCACCTATTTTAGTTGTTGTCACAATTACTCCGTCAATGGTGAGGGAACTAAGAGAGAATGAACTGTATTTACAAAATATACCACACAAAATAACGAAGGCTACTTGCGAAAGAACTCAGCGATCACACGTAGCCTACACTAGGCTAACTGCCCACCGGCGTTCAGGTTACCTCACGATTTAAAGTAAGTAAAGAAGTAACTCTATGCGGCCCTCGCCGTTTAGGGGGAAGTTTTGCAGCAAACTTCATTTTATGATTAGAAATGGGATGTGCTCTAAGCAACACCATATCCCCCACTTTGATGACCACTTGTGACCTTGTTTTTGTCAAACATCATCCTGTTCTTCCTATACTGCTCCTAGTCCTACATGCATGTTTTTAATTGCAGTTTTGCTCATGCTTGTCATGTCAATAATTCCACAGTGATTCTTTGATCCAGACACTCCCACGGTCCCTGAAGCTTTATATGCCCTAGAAATAATTCAGAGGGGGCATATCTTGTGGCATTATGTTTAAACCAATTCAGCGCAAATGTGAATTCCATCACATGTGTATGTTTTGCATCTGTAGCATTTTGTGATACGATACTATAAATTATTCCCTTGTTTAATACTGCACTGTCAGCTATTGTTGTTGTGTATATTTTTTTTACAGTTAGTCCTTTGAGGAAATGAATTCTATTGCAGTGTAAGTTCTCTTATGGTACAAATGAACTGTTGGTTATTGGTTATTACTTTATTCCTATCAGGTCACTAATTTCACAAATTCCACTTGATGTTCTACATCTTACCAAACGCCAAAGTGATTTAACTTCTTCTGTTCTGTGCGGCCAACCTCAGCACCTTGTATCACAGTTTCTCTCGCTCTGGTGGTAAGTAGGTCCTCATGTTTAATATTAGTAAATTTCAGAAAATCGTTTCTTTAGATTTCCTTTTGTTCAGTAGTAAATTCTTTTATCACAGACAGTGACAACTTGAGATACAACATATACATAGTTACTCTAATTTTGCTGCAAAATATTGAAATGATTACATTCTGAAGTGAGTGTAGTTTATCGTTTGGTTGAAAAATGTTTCATTTCACAAGATTTATGAATGTTGAAATGATAAAATTCTGATACAAACATAGTTAATCGTTGCAAAATATTGAACTGATGAGATTAATTAAGTGATCAATGATCAATTTGCTGCAATTGTTGAATTGATGATATTTGATACATGTTATCTTTTTGTGAATTTGCAGCACAATGTCGAATTCTACAGTTAACTAGATTTAAAGAATTTGTTATTTTGTTTTGCCTTGAAATTGTTTTGTTGGCAAATTGTTAATATATTAAGTGAACAATCAATCATTTTGTCAAAAAATTATATTAAAATATTTACAGCATGATCACTTTGATGGCTCCATACATTTCCATAGAAAACACATTTGAATTCATCGTATAACAGGTTACAATTACAACATTAATTAATGACACCCTTACCTTGGCTACTGCAGGGTGAAGGGAGCTGTTTAGTACTGCTGTTCAAGTTATAGCAACTAGAGATTTGGGAAGCTTTATGCACATACAATATATACAAGAAAAGTATGGTGTAATTATTGTTCATGCTGTTACTTTGAACTAACATTTTTGTTTACATAGACTGACAGGTTGAGAGCAAAATGACAGAATTTCAACCCCAGTCAAAAAGCACAGAAATGGGTGAAGCCAGAAGTCCATCAATAACACCAGTTCTCTCTCAGATGTCACCTTCTCAAGAGTACTCTGAGTACAAAGTGATATCTGTGCCACAGAGCTTACACATCTCAGAAATGTTAACAAATTTGTCATCCATAGACCATGATCAGGGAATCTCAGACTTAGAAGTTCAGTCTGTGATGTGCCAAGGTATGTTTGACAGCTAATATCTACAAAGTCATCAATTACTTTAAAAGTGACCTAGGCAAAGGCAGTTTCAACGTATTTGTGTGTGGATACATTCATGTATTTGCTACATTTTGAATGTGGATACCCCATACTGCATAGCAGAAAACTGTGATTGTTGGGTTGTCAAAGGTCATTTGAGGTTAGTAACAGAGCAGTCATTACAAAAATGTGTCAAGGAAGGCACCTTTGCACTTGTGGCATCTTTACAGATCAAAAGCATGTAACAGAATGTTTGGTCTCCATGATCATACTAAGTTTTGCTCTGCCACAGCCCATGTATTTTGTTACTGAAGCCTTTGTATAACTAAAACATGCATGACAGCATTGTGTGAAATGGTTTTATACTCGAGCACTATTGAAGGAGGTTTCAGAGTTCTGCTAGCTGATTTGATGCCCATTCATATGCGTTAGTAGTATGTACTCATGGTATCAATCTATCTTGTATATAATAAAGCTGAAAAAAGGAAACCTCTTACTCAAGATAAAATGCAGCTGCTTGTTGTGAGAATGCAGTTACTGGTTCAACCATGTAGCAACTTTTGAAAACCAGTTTGGGTGTTATAAGGAATAATATTTCTTCTCTTGTTATAATCATTCTCTGAAATTCTAATATTTTCATGTAGGTTCATCACGGTTAATGCATTCAACATTTGTACTATGGAACCTATGTTTTCATGTGTAGCTTTGAAATTATGTGATTGTTCTGTTTTGGTAAGCACGAATTTGGTCTGTTCTGTTGTTTTCAGAGAATGATTCCTTGCTACCCTCTATGAAGAGGATCTGTTCAAGTAGATCATCATCATCAGGGAAGTCAAGTTCCTACGGTTATTCACCCATGAAAGTAAGTGGGCTTTATTGTATATATTGTATTTTTCAAAGCAATACATAGTAATTATTGTCATACAAAACTCAGGTCAGCTTGGATGTAAAGCATAGTTGATGAAACATAAACTACCAGAATGTGAAATACATTCATGTTATAAATGCCATGATACAACACCACTTGGAAAGACTTCTAATGAAGGATAGGTATAAAAAGTAAGTCTCTCTGTCAGTTACCTTAATAGTACAAAGAATTGTGTTCTCATGAGGGTACCTCAAGTTGTAACATGATAGTGTCCAACTATACATCCTTAGCAGGTGTGTATTGACTACTACATTTGAAACAATAAATGAGAGGGAAAAGTATCAACGAAGTGTACACAAAATCCAAAGTTTGGGACAGAGTAAGGAGACAAGTTGAAGATAGGGTTTTCTCTGTTAGATATGCTTTCAAGCCTACATTGAAGAGAAGCTTAATATCAGTACCAGACATATTTCATAATCAGTGATCATGAGCAATGGCAATGGCTATGATAATCACATTTTATACATGGAACTCATACAGCCATAATGCAGACTGCCACATGAAATAGGAGGCTGAAGCTACATTCAGTTCGTACTATAATTTGGTCAATTGAATGCACAATAATTGTTACCATATGTTTTTGGTTCATTTTTGTCAGCCAAACACAGCGTTGACCAACACAAAAAGAGGTAATACGCTAACAGTGACTCCAACATTCCCACTCGGTAAGTTGCAGAATTTCCAATATAATCACAGTTGTTGCAATAAAGCCTTTAAATCAATAAGAAATATTCATTGTGCTGATTTGTTTTTGGCAAGGGTTTGTCCCTAAATTGATTCATGTTGACTATGAGAAGATAAGTACTATTGAAAGTTACTGTTTGAGTACTTTTTATCAAATTCTGGTTTCCCCAGATTGTTTGTCCCTTGAGGATGCAACGGTGCCTCATTTCCAAAGCCTCCCATATCACTTACAGTATCCATCAAATCTTTTCATGAATTCCTTTATCCATCACGAGTACTTCCTAATTCTGAGTTTCTACTCTGAGCTGAAAGATATATCTTTTATGAGTGCTAATGATGTTCATTTTCAAAGGTAGAGTTGATGAGAGAAAATCACTTCATCATGATTTCGGGACCATTGACTATTTCTTGTCTCAAAATTGTTACCAAATTGTGGGTTATGACTGCGTCATTATTATCTTTCCTTCAGATTTACCCATCCATCAACTTGCTGCTCAAGGAGAACTAGCAAAGTTGACGGAAAAACTTGACAATGGTTATGAGCCAGATGAACTGGACCCTGAGGGCCTTACCCCAGTCCACTGGGCCTGTGCTCATGGTCAAAAGGATGCAGTCCACCTATTGGTGGAGAAAGGTGGAGACATAAACAAGAAAGGGAGGGATGCTGAAAGTTCAATATCTTTTGCATGTTGTAATGGAAACAAAGACCTTGTCAAGTATCTCTTGGATGAGAAAGTAGAATTTGACTCGCATGATTGGGTAAGTAACATGGCACTATCTTTGGTATGAACTGAACATAATAGTAAAGAATGAACAACATATCTATCATCTCAGGATATGTGTAACATACATATTACATCTAAAATTGGTAGATAAAATTTTTTATGTATGCTTTTGTTATCTTTGGAAAATTTATTAGTCAGACACTGAACTATATGAAAACTGCCGGTTTGGCCCAAGTTTTCACTTGGATATTTTCAATAAACAATGAGTATCAAGTTCAGATGGTCTTTCAAGAAGCTGTTTGATCAAATACTGGTTATGAGTGGAAAGGAGCATACAATGGTTATGCTTTATACAAAGAGAGAGAAGAAAACCACACACACACACATACTCGCTTGTAGACCAGTGGCGTCGCCAGACATTTCAATCTTGGGCGGGGAGGGGGGACAGGGGTGGCACAGCACTTAATTAGGGGGCACAATGTTTATGAATTCTTTTCTGGGGGAGGGTTCTAAGGGGAGGGGGATACATTTTTGATTAATTAAGGGTCCATAGATGCAACCTTTGTAAAGAAAGTTTTTGTTTGAGTCCTTTATTAACACTTCAAATCGCATCTGGGGGGGGGGGGCACAATTTTGTTGGGAGGGTATTTTGCAAGAAATGGTAAAATCACCAGAAGGGAATAAACATTGAGCAATTTGATGTTAGCAAGAACCTTTTCTTAAATTGAGTTGTTGCTCTATAAAGGTATAAAGTTTGTACCTTCTTCTTTCAATATGCAAAGAGCTTCATCTTTCCTGCATCAGGTTAAGCATTACTCTTGGGATCACATGGGTCCAGGGTTGTCAGGTTTTCAGAGGTTATGTCAGGGTTTGCCATCAACATTTTCTTTAAAACTTTGCAATGCGCTATTCTTTCCTCAGTATGTCTGGTTTTGACAAGTTGGTCAACCAATTAAGGGTTAGGTAGGTTGATAGTGTTACTCAAATGATGCCACCTGATAAGGAAAGATATCTCTTCCGTTGATGCCATATAATTGTGATGAGTACATATCTTATTAATTGATGCTTTGATTTGTTCTTTTGTTTAGAATGGAGGAACACCACTGTTGTATGCAGTAGCCAATAACCATCCCCAGTGTGTAGAGCTTCTCCTACAGGCAGGGGCTGATATTACAGCTGAGTCTGAGTCCGGCCACAATGCTCTTGCCCTTGCTATTGCTAAGGGGCATGTGAAAGGTATGAATGTGCAAGTGAATTATAGGATTATTATTGTCAATCAAGATCAATTGTGGTAGACACTGCTGAATAGTGTGAATATCATGTTGAGTTTCATGGTTGAAGTATTCAAACTTGATCTTTATTCAGAAATGTCCTCTTGGAAGAACGTAGCTCTGCTGCAAAGACTGCACAAGGCAGTTTACTGAGGTGGCGTGTTTCCTCAAAGAAATGAGCATTAGCGAGCCATATATCGCTGGAGAAATTGAATTTTTTTTACCTTAGTTGATGCCCAATATTTGATTTCTATTTGCAAATGTATGCATGCATATCTAACTGTGCATCTTTTTGATCATCACAAAGTATAGCCAATTAAGACAGAAACATTTTTAATGTTAAAAAAGGAATAAAATGATTACTATCCTTGTGAAGTTTGCACACAGTTCCTATATACTGTTTCTGAGATATTGATATTTGAAGTTATCAGAGAGTGAACTTAAAGCCAATTGATATGTGTTGTACATCTTCGAAATATCACGTGTTGCTCCAAGTTTACTGTTGCTACCAAACAGGCTGAAATATTGTCATCCCAATGTTGAATGAAAAATTTCAACTTATGTACATATTATGTTCCTTTCTTATCAGTCCAAATTAATTTACTTGGACTTATCTTTTTAGGTTTAAATTACAAACAGCCATACCTTTATCAATTCTTGTGCAAAAAATATAATTTTGTATGATAATCAATTTCTTGCATTTCCTTTTTTTTTAGTGCAAAAGAAGATTGAGAGACATATGCTTGGCTTATTAGCTCAATGAAGAATGACTGACAAGGTAAATTTAAATTGCCTTGTTTAGTTTTTGGTAAAGAACACTGCATTTTTTTTTCATCGAAACTTGTTCTGTTGAATGGCTGCCATTAGGGACTCTGATCACTTTATTCATCAAGAAAACATGCAAGTTAGGAATATTTGGGTGTGTTAAGTACTTGAATGAGGAATATTGTTGATAAACAGTATAAATGAAGCAAGTAACCTTTAACAATGTTCTTTTAGGATTGTGACGGAAAATAAATTTTCTGGTCGCTGGATCTAATTGCTTAACAAAATCGCTGAAAACTTGAATTTTTAGCATTTTGTATCACAAGGATATGATTTTCAAAAATTTTCTTTTTGACAATTCAGCTGTAAATGTCTTTTGTTTTGTTAATCATTTATCCACAGAAGGAATATTTCTACAAAAAAGATACACTTTGATGAAATTCTAATTTTGCCAGCAGAGTAAGCATTCCAAATTTATCAGGTATAAGGATAAATTTAAAAAATAATTATTGTAGCCAAACCAAAGTTGTTCAAGAGCATTTGCTCATGACATCACAGATCCCCTACTGTGATCAGACAATGTAGAGTAGTGGAAGGTTTAGCCAACTGGTCAAATAGGTTACATTCAATCAACCATATCTTGAGTTAGATTTTGAAATGGTACTTTTGTCTAGCAGTGTGGAATATTTTTCTTTACAATGTAAGTTTCACATTGCCTGTCACCAGAAAATCATTGTGAATTTTTCTTTCTCCCTGTTGTTTCTCTCAGTTGCTGAAAGGGCGTTCAAGCAACTTTGGTGACCCTTCAGTGGTAAACGATTGCAGCCTTCTATGCATGTGTTAAGTCAAGAGATACGTTTGCTGAAAGCTGGACATCGAAGCTTGTTTGTACTCGTTGTGTGTGAAGCATTTCACATGAAATTGTAGAATCATGATTTCTCAAAGTGTTGATCCAACAAGAGTATTAAACTATGCATTGTGACAGAGTTTGCCATTTTGTTTTCTCAAAATGGAGGTGAAAACCTAGCATTTGAATACAAAATAACTAATGGGTCCATAGGTAATGAAGAAACAATTTCAAACTCCTGGACTTCTACCTCAGTATGCATGTACAATGTGTGTTAATGCAGAACTGTGCATACAATAATCCACATTGACTTTGTCTGTAGTTTTGTAATGTTACATTGAAATGTTATATTAAGTCTGCAATACTTTGAAATGTTAAAGTAGATATGTGTATATCTGCCATAAGCCCATTAGGGGTCTAATTATATTTACTCAGGGATTCATTTAACTTTTATAATTTCCTTGTACATAGATATGTTTTATTTGTTTCACTGTGAGAGTGGCTTCTGTGTTTAACATTGTTTTTAACATTCTTCATTCAGTATGAAAGTTTGGCCCACTCTCATGTATATGACAGATTAGATCACAAAGTAGAGCTGTTTGCATCAAATCTGTTTTATTGTTGGGTACATTATACCCAGGGATGTACCAATTTCCAAAGTTCAGGCAATTATTTTATCATTATATGCAGAAGTGGTACTGCAAACAACTGACAAGTGCATGGTGATAAGTGCATGGTATAGTGATTCCCAGAAGATGACATGACTTTAAAGCAGCTTTAAGTTGACTTTGATCAATTTCTTTCTGTTAAATTGTAAATCCAACCATGATGGAATACAGCTCATTCTTACCAGTTATCTTTCCAGTTTACTATTGAACTATTCCAATTTGCTCATTGTGTGTGATTAATACTAGTAAGATGAGGTAAAGGATGGGTTGACAAAAAGCATGGAATTTGTTTCAACAAACCAATTGAAACCAGCTGTACAGTACTTCTCATGTTCCTATGAACACAAGCAAGGCATCACATAATTCATCCTTGTTGACTATCGTTGGGTTTGGTCAAGGAACTAAAACCACCTGAGAAAGGGAGCTAGAAACCTAACAGGGGCAAATGATTTATTTTGGGCTTAACAGGAAGAAGTAATATTGGAGTTAACTTCTCAACATCTTATGGAAAGGGCCCTCGCCAAAAAAAGTCCAGAACAATATGCAGCTCTTGAAATGCGTCTCAAAGTGTGTTTGAAAACTCAACTTCAAAGTGAAACTCCTAAAGTTGACCCAAAGAGAATGTTCAAATTTGTATTGTCGGAACAAATAATGAATTTTAATTTCTGACAACCATCAAGATGCTGAATAGTTGGAAATTCAAGCCCAGTCCTAACTGCTGATGGAGCCTACTAACAGTTCTCAACAGATAAGCTACTTCTGAAAGTGTTAATGTACTATTGCTACTTGATCATACCACATATGTTATCATTAACAAGTACTGCAACAGTGATGTGTTTATTTCAAATGTTACAAAGTTTCTAAGGTAGGCGGTATCAGACAGAAATACAGTGAACTCAAAGCAGATTTTGTCCTTTCACATTTTTAATTAGCTCATCGTATTTGTAAATAACATGTCACATTTCACTTGATGTGTGTCAACTTAGCCAAGTTTACTTGGAACTTGATGCACGAGACTCTCTCAAAGAAGCACTGGACCTCTTGCGCCTGAGTGCAGCTTCACGCTTCTCCTTCATGCGCTTGGCCAACAACTTGGCGTAGTCGGCAGCGTCCTCTCGTCTCTTCTCTGCCCGCCTCTTCTTCATAGCCCTAAGATGGCGTTTGCGCTGGAGTCGAACAGGAGTTACCAGTCGCTGGATCTTGGGCGACTTGTACTTTTGCTTATGACCTTTAAAGGAGAAACAGATCAAAAAGTGGATGGCGTATGGCTCAAAATATGCCAGAGAAGTCACACCGACTGCCTCAAATATGGTTATGACAATTAATTGTCAGCCTTGATTTTTTTCATATTTTCTAACACAATTTGTCCAATTTATAATGACCTCACCTCCAGTACTTCAAAGGAACTTCAGAGCAAGAAATTATGAAACATGATTAATAACAGTGTCATTTTTGCCTGCATTTTGATATCAGGCTCAATTGAGAAACTGCCCTTTGACCATACAGGATTACCACAACAGCAAAATGTAATTATAATTTATTACTCAAAACTCTCAGGTGAAAGAAAGATTCTGCCAAGGAATTGTGATACTTCTTTGATGAAAGTTTTGCAATATCACAAAGGACAAAGCCTGTTGTCTGAGTGATAAACTGACATCCTTACACCATGATTAGATAGATTAAGTTTGCTTTTAACAAGAAATGAATCTGTGAAAGCTGATTATCAACAATAAACCCCTAGAAGTAACAAGAGCCTAAGGGCACTGTGGTTCCTTGCGTAGGGGTATATGACAATACACATAATATTATAATAGCAAGATTGGGCTCAAATAGTCCCAGTAATTGTGGTCCTACATGTACCCATAAAGTAACCAACACTATAGCCAACACTTTTGTGATCACAAATTGTGATCGGATTTTTGATTGGAAGGCACTTTTGAGATCTGAATATGGCATTGAAAATGTAAGAAATATAAGGTCACCTACAAGCGGGTCAACAGATATGATAACATTGGTGACCTCAGATCACATGACCGTTAAGTTTGAAAATGTTCCACCACCCCATTCACAACTTTTCCCAAAATATCAATCGTGTCAGACCTTGGCACTGGGAGTTAATTGCATTAAATGTCTAAAAATGAACTTTGAACTTGTATAACTTCACAAAGGTCACCCGATGGTCAACCCATTAACATTTTTGATCGATGAGACCTAAATAGAGCATCAAAACTGTAAAAATTCAAATATTTTTTCTTTGCCCATTTTCTCCCCCAAAATACTATTTTTTTAACATTATTTGACCTTTGGTGTCCTTGGATCACATGACCGTTAGGTTTGAAAATATTCCCCTATATACCATTTGCAACTTGTCCCAAAATATCAACCGTGTAACACCTTAGCACTAGGAGTTATTGCACTAAATGTCTGAAAATTAACTTTGACCTCATATAACTTTACACACATAGGTCACCTGGGGTCAACCTATTGACATTTTTGATTGGTGAGACGTGAATATAGCATCAAAACTTTAAAAATTCAAACATTCTTTTCTTTGCCCATTTTCTCACCCAAAATACTAGTTTTTTAACATTAATTGACCTTTGGGGACCTCGGATCACATGACCGTTTAGTTTGAAATTATTTCTCTATACCATTCGCAACTTGTCCCAAAATATCAACTGTGTCACACCTTGGCACTGGGAGTTATTTCATTACATGTCTGAAAACTAACTTTGACCTCGTATAACTTTACACACAAAGGTCACCCGGGTGTCAACCTATTGACATTTTTGATCGGAAGGTACCTTTGATATCTAGCATCAAAACCAAACATTTTCTTTTACGCCCGTTTTCTCCCAAACTAAGCACATTTTTGCTAATGTGATCTTTGACCTTGGTTTCAGATGTAGTTTGATCTCCTGATTCCAAGTTTGAAAATGTTCCCCTAACCAGTTTACAACTTGTCCCAAAATATCAACCTTGTCGCACATTGGCACTGGGAGTTATTGCAGTTTTTAGTATTTTGGGTTTTTGGACCATAACTGACCTTTGGTGACCTTTGTGGACACCAAAAACAATAGGGATCTTCCTCTTACTATGTGCTATCCACCCATCAAGTTTGATCATGATCAGTCATTCCCTTGTTGAGTTATCGTGCATACAAGCTAAAGCGTCACACACACACATACACACACATGCCAACCTGAATACATAGGTTCCTTTGCTTTTAGCAAGGAACCAAAAATGCTTTGAGGTTTTGATGATCAAGAACTGCATCTATCAAGGACTCTAATGTCTGAAGAATATTGTGGGTGTTCATTCTTTCATTCAATACTTGACCAATTCCTGTTCACTTTCCTTTAGGTACAATGTCCAAAGTATGATGCTGAGGGGGCTGTATAGAGATCATACCTATTGTTTGATACTGATTCATTCTAACTGGGCAGGATTTTGCAGCTAATGCAGGTTTTCCTTTTTGACATCTTTTCTTAAACTACTAGCAACTAATCACTGGGTATAAACTTCAGTTAAAATTAGATTAAGGAACTATGCACAACCTTTGACCTCCACCAAGAAAGGATGATACTGTGTATGTGACCCACCTGCCAGTTAGGGCTGATGTAGTCAAGTTAGAAGAGCAGCATCAAATGATCAGTGTACGCCATTCACATTGCAACAGTATTAGTTGTGTTTTTAACTTTCAAAACTTTGTAACTAAGTACTGCTAGATCTTACTGTGACAAAATGCTGTGCTTAACAAACATCACCTGGCAAAAATCATGCCAAAATTGGTTGAACCAGTTTAGTCTTAATTCTTATAAAAATTATAGGCAACACCAGAGAGATTAACACCATGATGGTGGGAGTTGAAGGATAAGATTCAATTGTGTATAACTTCCAGCCACCCATCTCACAGACATTAGTGCAGCTAAAATATCCTCACCCCAGTATATCCTATTAAATTTTATGGAATGCAATTCAAATGTTACCATGAAAGCTGCTTCACGAACAAGCATTGAAATATCTAACCACCAAGCAATCACTATATAGGATCTGAATATATTGTGAAACGGTGTCTGCAAGTGAATGAAAATGAGATGTTCTTGGCAAGAACTGTAGTACAGTATTTACCTTCTTTCAGAGGCAAGGGTCTCCTGACCACATACTGCCTCACATCGTCCTCCTTTGAGAGGTTGAACAATTTCCTGATCTTTCCAGCACGCTTGGGACCCAATCGGCGGGGTACTGTGCTGTCGGTGAGTCCTGGAATCTCATTCTCACCTGAAGATTATAATCAAAGTTTTTATATCAGCAAAGCCATTTCAAGAATGGAAATGACAACATTGAACACCCTACAATTTATCAACTTTCTATTCATAAACTCCCTCTCTAAATCCATAACTCATCATTCTCATCATTCTGGGACCCTCATCAGCAAATCCACAAAGAATCCTTGGAAAAAGTTCAGCGACGTGCTGCCAGGTTCGTCAAAAATGAATATAGTCGCTTTAGTAGTGTCACAGACATGTTAAAAGAACTCAATTGGGATACCCTCAAAAACAGAAGAATCATAGCACGACTTGTTACCATATATAAAGAGACTCATGGCATAATTCCAAGCAACATAAATAACCTTCTTGAAGACAAAGACAAACCAACTACACGTCAATCTCACAGTTTGAATTATAAAATTCCTCAAGCTCAAAAGAACTGTTATAAATATTCGCTTTATCCTCGCACCATTCCTCAGTGGAACGCACTCCCACCTGATCTGAAATCAGCACCAAACACTGCCTCCTTCAAGTTCATGCTGGAAAGTCAGCAGCACCATTAGCAAACTTGAAGGACTGCACGTCAACAGCCACATCAGGGGCGATTTGTGCAGTACGACACAAAGACCATTCTATCACACAGATTAAAATGCAAATAAGATGCTGCACTGAAGATTTTGGAGACCATCAATGTGACCAGGTATTCAGATCAGGTTCTCTACAAAGCTTGCTCTCCATATTTATGTATACTGTATCAAGACTTCTTAGCAGACTTTTTGCAGGTACCATCAAATCCATTTTGTTCATGATTTAAAAAGCAGCTACTACCAGTGTTTA
>JAIPMN010001280.1:13698-24874 GCA_020650975.1 Apostichopus californicus | reverse complement strand
TTCGAAAACACTTTTTTTTTTAAATTATGACAAAATTTTATGACACCTTTGACAAAATTTGGGGGGGCCCGTGCCCCCCCGGGCCCCAATGGGCACGACGCCACTGGTCAGGAACCCTATCTCTCCATCTCTCAAAATTAAGACAGACCTTGAAAAAACCTGAAAGACGTTTCTTAAAGCAGCATTTTGCGTCCTTTTCTATGATTTTTCTCAACCTCACTGTCTCCACTATGCCATAACGACATACATAACTAGCTTATCTATTTAAATCTTACTTCAAATGGTGGCATAAAAGTAAAAAAATTTGCAACTTTGAACTTTGTTTTGCTCCAAGATAATTTCCGTTGGGATCCCAATAAACCTTGCCCATAAAATGAATATTTAAAAGCTACGAACGTCATTGGCCAATACGTAATACAACACCATGCTTGATTTGTGTACAGTCTATATGGGTATTTCCATAAACCTGGGGTCCAAAAGGGTTTCCACACACTATGCACAAATACTATCCAATCACTTGCAAATTACCACTTCAATATCCTGATGTCTAGTTGCATTTCATAGTTTACTGTATAGGGAGTAAAATAAAATATAAAAAAAGTTTAAATCTCTTGTAATTTTTTTCATTAAGTGCAAGTTTCCCTTCGTGTTCCCCACAATTTTTAGTACCAACTGTGACATTTAAACATGTTAACATTGGTAACATTTCCCACTGTTCATTTTGTCTCAAGTTCATTGCAGACTTACTAGAAGTGAATACATGAATAAGAGTTAATAAGTTGACAAAGTTTCAGTATTATTTTCGTCCCCACTCGTTTATGCAGAGTATTGTACATTTCTCACTACGGAAGGTGTGCGCTTGGATCAATTTCAAGGAAGGTGAAAAACAAAAAATGCAAGTCAAAATCCTATATTAAAGACAAACTCAAAACATAATCATTACCTTGTATGTGTGATGTAGGCTAAATGCTATGAAATTAATAACTGAACACAGCAGAACTGTATACCCTACAAGTGTGGGAAACATGTAACACAACTTTGTATTGTATGTCCTGTATTTCTAGAAATAGTGTTGAAAGCTTCAACTCAGGGGTCAGCAGTGGCACAGCTGCTGTACAAAAGACTTTTCCCAATTCAGGGAATCCTTCAAAACTTCCTGGTTTCAATATGAACAATTGTGATTGGCTTCAGAATCGTAGATCCAGAAAGGAGGCGGACAGTGACCTTAGATAGGGTCACTGGAGGCGCAGCGCAAGAATGTTTACCAGTTAATGGGCTAGGGTGGATAGGCGTGCATCTAGGTTAAGGAGACAGGTAAGCTAGGAATGAAGTAAATAATGTTAGTGTCCAACTTTTGTCTTTAAAGCTAATTTTGAAGTCTCTGAATTTTAGCTAGCTTAAAATACCATGGTTTCTGGGTACCAAAATTGTGATACATACTTCTTTATTTGCACCTATATTTAAAAAAAATTGAGAAATTTGCATCTAGAGCATTTTGCGATGCCATATAACGGATAAATGAATCCCTGCAATTGACAGTTAGATATCATAACTGAGTACAGTATATCGGGGTGATTTCAAAGTAATGGAGACAGATCTTTGTAAGAGAGGAATGAATTAACGAGTAACAATGGATTACCAATTTTTGGGGGGCTCCAACTGATCTGAAACTTTCCGTTTATACAGTACTAGTCACAACTAATATTGAACTTGCGGACTATACTGAACAATATATCCATTTTTGGGGGATTTTTAGTATAGATCTGGCACAGTAAAAGTAAAAACGTTACCAACATCGAAATCCGCCACTTTAAAAAACGACCAGTTTAGAGATTTAAGCCAGTGCATCTTTATCTGGGCTAGATGTGTGCATCGTATCAGGGGTTCATCATTCAGACTCGTACACATGCAGTTAATGGTTCCAGAAAGAAACACCAAAAATGTCAACCTTTTCAACAGGAAGTGCTAACAATCCCTTTCGGAAGTCAAGTTGTAATTTATTGGCGCTGACTCCTTACGGCAATTGAAAGCGCAGGACTACAGCACCCCGAAATCTGTACAAGACATGACAGCTTCCTGTCGGCTTTACACTGCTTTACCATACTATGACACTACCTAGTACTTACTTAGTGGAACTGTGGAATTTAACTAGAATTACAGGCTGGACCATGTTCACACTTGACCTACACACGTACTGTATGGATTTGTTTAACAGGGGCCCAGCGTCCGTCCGTGTGTCTCAGTTTCGAAAAATGTCGAGTTACTGTCCATATATTGCAAGTCTCTGCCTGACAGCAAACTTGCAGCGCTCTGCACTGTACACGTGCTGTAAAATGCGTACGGTTTTTCCCACGCTCCTTTTTTTTGGTAGAGATCTGACTTATTACGAGTTGAATTACCGGCTACTCAATAATGTTGATAAGCAGTGAGTTCTTCCATGTCCATTTATTTAGCAATTTAACTGAAATTAATGTCTCTAGTTGTAGGTACTGTGAAATGATAAATTTATGCTAAAAAAAAAAAAACAAGTCTAGAATACAAGATGGAATCTGCTCGGCATCAATGATTTGAAAAGGAAGACAGAACCAGGATGGATGAGGGGGGGGGGGAGG
Organism: Apostichopus californicus; assembly: GCA_020650975.1. Classification (NCBI taxonomy): domain Eukaryota; kingdom Metazoa; phylum Echinodermata; class Holothuroidea; order Aspidochirotida; family Stichopodidae; genus Apostichopus; species Apostichopus californicus. Next base: position 22,262 of record JAIPMN010001280.1, on the reverse strand, counting down.
ATGGGGAGGGGAGCGGAGGGAAGGGTATGGCGTAGAAATTGAATTGGGTAAACAGCTACTGTACTACACAACCTGTAACTACAACAAAACATTCAGTTTAATCCCTAATGGCAAAGCCTGACCAAACTTCAGTTACAATACAGCACTAAATCTACACAGACATCTATGTATAAAGTAGTACATGCCGTACATGGTATGTACACTCAATACAGGCACTATGTAAACATACTGTATAGACTACAGTGTGCAAGCGATCTCCTTTCCAAATGAGCTGTTGAACTACATAAGGGCTCAGCAAATTGACAGTGTTTAATACACCCCCATACACACTTCTGAGATAAATCAATATACACATAGCTCTAAAGATCCAACTGTACAGTAATACGTATATATAGTGTACTGTACATTTTAAACAGTGGCTATTATAATTGTTCACACAGATATATCTGGAGTTTGATATCAATTAAATGACCTGATCAATACAACCAGTTTGTATGTCAGGAGCAACTGGCACAACCAGTTTGTTGAGCAATTGGTGCCAGTACATTGAAACAGCACCAGTGCAGCATGAGGGGGGGGGGGTCTTTGGGGGTGGGATAGGTTATTGGGGAGAGAGAGGAAGAAAATATTTACTATAATTCAGGATCAAAAAGGTCCTTGTCCAGACCTATATATGTTATAGGGTCTATGAGAACATGAAATGTAACAACAACAAAGCAACATTTTGAAGTTTTGACAACAAATGAACAATTGTCTTCCACAGAGGCCAATACTAAACTGTTCATAGAGTTCTTCAGGATACTCATTTAAAGGTGGGACCTATGAGATGCATGAAATTCTCCTCCAAAAGTTTCCAACTTTACTGTTGAAGTGAATTGTGTTCACAAAGTTTTCAGACACTGGTGACCCCAAATGACTTTTGATCTCAGTAAAAAAATATGGTTCTGTGTCTATACCCAGTATTTAAGGTGTATCTACTGTGTATCATGTTAACAAGGTTTTCAGACGATTTCTCTTTTGACCTCTCACGACCTTTTAAAACCACAGAACTTTGTGGAAGAACATGTTTAGTAACTTCCGGGTGGTAGATACCGAAGGAGGAATTAGTTGGCGTTGCCCAGGGAGCGAGGGCGCAGTGCTATAACGCTTCCAAATGTGTAGTTAGGTAGATAAGAAAGTGCAAAATTTTGTGGACTGGGAGACAGGTAAGAGAGGAGCGAAGTAAATACAAGTACTTCTTATACTCAATGCTGCTTAAAAAAGGGGGATTCACATACCAATTTGTATGAAATAGTTAAACCACCTTGAGGTACTTTCTTGAGTTCTATCTATAGTTTATAAGACAAGGCATCTCACACACAGGTCTGTAGAAGCATACATATATTCTCACAATACAATACTTTTTTGGCCATTACCCCCAAAACATTAAAGTTCAAACCATGTTAAATTGTTGATCACCTTCATGTTACACCCTCCCCTCCTCAAATAATAAACATTAAGGTACAGCAAGTACTGTACTGTGTCAAAACAGAAAAGCTGCAGCAGCTGCAAGGCTGTTCAAAGCAATAGCAACTGACTAAAGGAGATTATCTCAGCCAACCAGCAATGAATACAGGCTTATTATATGTGCAACATAAAAGATTGTACATCCTACACACAGCCTGGCTGGCATTATTCATGAGCTGCAATCCCTTCGCACTACTGTACGTACTATACTTCTCAAACAGTGCCTTGAATTAATTTGCTTTCTTTTTAAAGCGCCTTGGGCAGTGACTTTTGTTTACTGATTTGGCGCTATATTTTGTCTCATTTATTATTATTATTATTATTATTGAACCCAGCATCTTTCAGATACTGCAAGTGCCACAAAGTGTGTTGAGTGGGCAAGAAAAATTAAGAACCATTTTGGCATGTACAGTATATTAGCTACCTGAGTGACGAAGAACAGTACAATAGTAGCAAATGAAAGGCATTGAAGACTCGCCCCAAACAGTGTGCCGCCATCTTTACAAAGTTAACTTTTCGTTGCTTGCAAGTGAAGTTTTTCTCTTGTCGCTACAAAATGCAGACATTAATGAAACGTGATACCTTGTTATCTTTAGCTGGACCTGAGATGTCCTTCGCTGTATCGTTTGTACACTGTGCTGTGGGTATTGACTGCAGCTGTATGTACTGACTGTACACTAGTGTCTAATTACCGACGGTAGCAAGCTGTGTGTTGTATTTTCTGGGATCGATGGTGGTGTCTAACACTTCTGTTACACCTCATTGGAAACTAAGATTACCGGCATTAGAGTTTCTTTTTGCGCGAGTCTTCACACCATTTAAGACCTGTTTCACTCGCTCTAATTACCAAGCAGTGCAGTGTAGTATAATACCAGTGTACAGTGCTAATTTGTGGCTAAGTACTGCAGCTCCCTGGCATAGATATATACATACACATGGCTGTTCATCCATCATAATCAGTAACATGGACAGATGTATGCCTTGCATGCGAAGTCTGACAACTATATCCAATGTCTACAATTCATTCAATTTAATGATAAATTGGGTTACGACATCAAACCTATGTACTGGTATGATAACAAACGCAATTATGAAAAGGATATTTAGTAACAGATCTTTTAACATCTATGAAGCACCAGATTAATAACAATTCAAACATTGTCATGCTATTGTTCTCAAATTATGTACAGGTACTGACATATATACTAGCTATACATAGCAACCAAAAAATGAGTATTTTTATACCTTTAAGAAGTATATATACCTTCGACTACAGAAGGTTACAGTATATTATACTGTATGGAAAAATGCAGGGTAAAGATCGGCACATATTTAATTTTTAAGATCTTCTTGAGTTCATTCACATTTGGATCTATATACCCATGGAGTATTTGGCTTTAAGTCTCTGTAACTTGCTAGCAATCTACAATAGCTAAAGGCGATTAAAACATGGCATCCTCCTACATTTAATAAATACCCAATGCAAATCGTAGGGACATTTCCCACATTTCCAATACTACCCGATCCATGCGACCTGGGAAATGCATATGCTTTATTGTATTAGCTGAGGTTTAAAGGTATAGAAAGCGAGATGGGTAACTAAGGCGATCAGGCAAAAAGTTTGCATTGATACAGTATGTTGCTGTAACCAAAATTTCCACTGGTATTTGACAGAGCTAAAGTAAGTTTCCAGTCATACAAGATATGTGGGTACCTGTTTCTCAAGTTTTCTCAATCTGTCAATAAGCAATTTACTTACATACATGGATACGTTAGTTCCCACACTAATTTTAAAAACAAATGAAGTTTTCAAACAATTTCAAGACGATCACTTTTCGAGACAAATAGAAATTCTTTTGTGGTGGGATTATGAAACCTACACTGTAATGATAGTAATGAGGACCTGAGGTTATGGCGCTACATATAGACTACATAGTAGGCCTAACAGTTGCACCTCTTGCATATAAATGTTTCTTAATCCCTATCATTAATATGTGGTGAGGGATGCTAATAGAGCAAAGAACCCCAAAAAGCTTCATACCATAGACTTCACTTTTGCACCACACTTTGACAAGATGCTGGTTTATCGGTCAATATTATTCTTTTGATTTATCGATCGGAAACCCTTAATTATCCTATTTTTAATCCTGCAGGTACTGTGCATTAAAATATCCTACTAAAGTTGAAACTCATTAGAATTAAATACCTAATTACTGTGCTTTATGATACATGATACAGTACTAGCCACCTTTTACTATGTACAGTGGTAAACGCGCTGTCTGTACAGTGCATTAACAGTATACATACATACATACATGTACAGTCATTATGTGCAGTCATAAAGTATACATGATGGTCTTAAATGTTATACATTGATGATCGTATACTGTACCTACCTGTACCATGCAAGTATGCACAGTACACATGTATTTTGATGAGTCCTAAAATTAACTAGCTCTATGCACACACAAATCAACACTGTAAGTAAGGTATGAACAGCGTTAGTACAGCCGTTCTGTACACTGTACGGTAATCAAACACCAACGGTGGCCATGTTTATGGTACTTTAACAGTACTTTAGTGCAATTTACACATAGCAACCACGATGAGTGGATTGGTAGAAGGCTTTTTAGAAAAAAAATGTCCACAGCTTTTAACACAGTTATGCCCCATCCCCATGTAAACCAGGCTCTACAGTCGACCCACACAAACACCATGAGGGCTACATTTCCCGGATAAACTTTAGTATCTATGGTAATACATACTTAGACCCGTCAACTCTCCCGGTTTTACCGGGAGACTCCCGGTTTTTACCCGAATCTTCCGGTTTCATATTCTATTCTCCCGGTTTTTTTAATGTTTCATCACTTGCGACATTTCTGAAAATAGCCAACAATTAGTCCTATGCTTATGTAATTCCCCACAGTAAGGCTGAACAGGAAAGGCTATTCAGTGTAGTTCGCAAGAACAAGACAGACAGTCGGTCAAGTCTCAAGCTTGATGGGACTCTATCTAGCATACTAGCCATGAAGTCACAGTACCCAGAGTCCACTGTTCCCTGTTTCAAATGGAAGCCTACTAAAGAAACCCTGTAGAAAGCGAAGCGAGCTGCTGTAAACTACAACAAGAAACACTGATTGGATGATTCTCTCATTGTATTGCATAAGTAGACTATACTTATTTAGGAGTATTTATATCATTTCAGTTGAAAATTACCAACCTCCCTATTTTCTACTTGTTCTCCCTATTTTTTGGCCATGAAAAATGTTATTCTCCCTATTTTGGGGTCAAACAGGTTGACAGGTCTGCATAACTGTACCATCAAGCCTTGAATGATTAATCAGTGAATATGTACAGTACAGTACAGTACTTAGTACTGTACAGACACCACAGTACGGTTATTGGAATATTGCCATAACAGCCACTATCTGTAGTATTCAGTAGCTCTGTTGTACTGTGGCTATACAGTCTATATGATACTGTATCTAGGGTTACGGTATAAGACTGTAGGAAGCCAAATACAGTGTAACAATGCACAATGAATCTGGAGCAGGTGTATACCATACAATATAGTTGTGTTACCATAATAAACCTTGTTGGGGCAACAACACTGTTAGGGCAGCAGTACTCTACTCACAGATACCAATCATCCTGAAACTGCTCAACCATGTTACAGAACAGTATATGACTAGATCTCTATATATTACAGTAGGTATCACCTGAGACAATATGCAAATTATGGTTCAACACTTTAAGTGTATATCGACTACGTAACAGTGTCAACATGTCACAATGGAGGGTGGCTGCAACATAAGACAATAGGCTAAGAAATATTGGATGATTCTTCGTTTTTTTTTTCCTTCCTTTTTTTTTCTTCTGTTGAATGAAAAATGAATTTTTATGAAAACCATTTCACAAGTCCCAGTACTAACAATGGTATTGTATTGAAGTCAAGGCTATGATAACGTTTACTGTGGGACTTGATTCCCCTTCATAATGCAGCCTTCTGAAATTTGTTAAATGAAACTTTTGATGCACAGTTTTCCGAGAGCTGTAAAAATCAAACTTACGGTAAATCCCCACACTGATGTCTTGAAGTACTGTAGGATGAAGGTATGGTATAGGTACATGGTGTGGTAAACACTTTGCGATGCACTTAAAAGGAATCAAATGTTTTTAAAGTGCAATTTGACCTGCATTGTGGCGGTTTTTCGGTATCAGGGTTCGAATATCGGAACAAAAAACGATATTGGCAATATCGACACGGCACTACTGACTGTACAAGTTCAACTTTACTTCAAGTTCACCACAAAACTGCCAATTTAAATCGGTCGGTTTATACTTTTGTCCTAATTATCGCAGCATTTTGCTTCCAGCCTCCAGGCATATGTTGTTAATATTACTATCATGTTTGTCCATGATAATTTTTGGGGGAAAGCCCCCTATTCCTCATGGTTTCCCATACTGTATATGAAATACAGACACATCGTACAAGTAGGCAGCTCTAACTGACTGATACTGAGAAGATACTTTTCCTGTTCGATTGCTTGTGATGACAAATATCACTCTTTTTTCATTTTCATTTCTTTATTCCAGTATAAATTTATAAATAGGATAAAAATATACAGAACATCAAAAATACAGGTTAAGACATACATAAAAAATTTATGAGATTAAGTTAATAATGAAACATAAAAAGCGTTACAAAAGATCGTGTAACATTTTTTATCTAAAAGATGCAGCTCAGAAGTTTGCCAACAACTTTTAAGCAATTAACCTTCAGCTAGTAGGAAATGGTAGCTATTTTGCCAATCCACAATAAACAACGCTTCCTTGTATGGCAAGCCATGTGGGACAAACACCGCATAATATATCCGCGTATTAATTCGAATATATACGCGTATTAATTCGAATATATATATATGTGTTGTACATGTGTAAAGTTTCGCTTTTGAAGCGATCTCGCGAGCCCGCCAAAACATTTATCGTTGGTATATGTACACAGCAAGAGCGGAAATGTTTTTTCGTGTATATTCTAATTAATCCGTGCATATATTGGATTTAATCCCCATATGTATTTTATTTAATACGTGTATATATTCGAATTAATACGTGTATATTTTCGAATTAATACGTGTATATATTCGAATTAATACGCGGATTTATTTAAGCCATATGATTGGCTAATAATATATACGCGTATATATTCCAATTAATACGCGTATAAATTCCAATTAATACGCGGATATAATATGCAGTGTTTGTCCCACATGGCTTGCCATATCCTTGCAGTTCCTGGATGACATGTATGTACAGTACAGTCCACCACATTGTTCTATACTTAAAAAGTGGGAAAGAGTCACAAGTTAACCTTCAAGGTTGCTCTCATGACTGACCTTTCTAAGAAAAAGAAATTTTGTGTTTCAGGCAGCAGATTTGCTCTAAACTTAACTTTAATCCTATTTGCACACTGAACGAGCCCCTTAGGGCCAAACGGTATACACTGTACCAGAAATGTGAGCAACAAAATATTTGACATTTAGAATTCTAGTAAATGTTTTGCATAAAAGAGAAAAACAAAATTGATAATCTTCTGATAAAGTTTGACCTGTATCATGGATCAGAATTTGTCATTCAGTAAATGCATTTATATGAGGAGCAGTCACAATGTATGACATCATGATGGAAGTTTCCACAGGTAGATGGGGAAGTGCAGATGTGGAGTGGGAGACAGGTAAGGGAGGAGAGAAGCAAATACAACTGGTATGGAGAGAAAATAAAGTGATTCAAAGAAGTAATTCGACAACTTTCAAATGCTGCATTACAGACAACATGCATGTTTTGGGCAGCAAAACCTGTACAGTAGTGTTAACTACACTCACATCACACCTGTACAGCAATGTTAACTACACTCACATCACACCTGTACAGCAGTGCTGACTACACTCACATCGCACCTGTACAGCAGTGCTGACTACACTCACATCACACCTGTACAGCAGTGCTGACTACACTCACATCGCACCTGTACAGCAGTGCTGACTACACTCACATCACACCTGTACAGCAGTGCTGACTACATTCACATCATACCTGTACATCAGTGCTGACTACATTCACATCACACCTGTACAGCAGTGCTGACTACACTCACATCACACCCGTACAGTAGTGCTGACTACACTCACATCATACCTGTACATCAGTGCTGCCTACATTCACATCACACCTGTACAGCAGTGCTGACTACATTCACATCACACCACACTGTATAGCAGTGCTGACTACACTCACATCACACCTGTACAGCAGTGCTGCCCTACATTCATATCACACCATTACATCAGTGCTGACTACATTCACATCACACCTGTACAGCAGTGCTGACTACATTCACATCACACCTGCACAGCAGTGCTGACTACACTCACATCACACCTGTACAGCAGTGCTGACTACACTCACATCACACCTGTACAGCAGTGCTGACTACACTCACATCATACCTGTACAGCAGTGCTGACTATCATTCACATCACACCTGTACAGCAGTGCTGACTACATTCACATCACGCCTGTACAGCAGTGCTGACTACATTCACATCACACCTGTACAGCAGTGCTGACTACATTCACATCACACCTGTACAGCAGTGCTGACTACATTTACATCACACCTGTACATCAGTGCTGACTACACTCACATCACACCTGTACAGCAGTGCTGACTACATTCACATCCCACCTGTACAGCAGTGCTGACTATGTCATTCACATCACACCTGTACAGCAGTGCTGACTACATTAACATCCCACCTGTACAGCAGTGCTGACTACACTCACATCACACCTGTACAGCAGTGCTGACTACATTCACATCACACCTGTACAACAGTGCTGACTACACTCATATCGCACCTGTACAGCAGTGCTGACTACATTCACATCGCACCTGTACAGCAGTGCTGACTATGTCATTCACATCACACCTGTACAGCAGTGCTGACTACATTAACATCCCACCTGTACAGCAGTGCTGACTACACTCACATCACACC
>JAIPMN010001280.1:0-13688 GCA_020650975.1 Apostichopus californicus | reverse complement strand
ACAGCAGTGCTGACTACATTCACATCACACCTGTACAACAGTGCTGACTACACTCACATCACACCTGTACAGCAGTGCTGACTACATTCACATCGCACCTGTACAGCAGTGCTGACTACATTCACATCACACCTGTACAGCAGTGCTGACTACATTCACATCGCACCTGTACAGCAGTGCTGACTACATTTACATCACACCTGTACATCAGTGCTGACTATATTCACATCACACCTGTACAGCAGTGCTGACTATGTCATTCACATCACACCTGTACAGCAGTGCTGACTACATTAACATCCCACCTGTACAGCAGTGCTGACTACTGTACATTCACATCACACCTGTACAGCAGTGCTGACTACATTCACATCACACCTGTACAGTAGCAATGACTACACTCACATCCTACAGTACTGGCAGTAGAGTAGTAGTTTATGACACTCAAATCTAAAGTGTTGTGGACTATAGTCATGTAGATCTTACCTGGTTTCAGGAAAGTTCTTGAGCTCAGTCACAAATGCTGGATTATCAAAGCCATTTTGAGTTGAGGTTACCAGCGATGGGGATGATATGTTGATATTTGAGGTTGAGAGGTTTGGTGACAGATGAGGTTGTCTGGTTGGTATGATGGGTGTTGACGCTACTGACTGACTGTACGGTGTACAATTTGCAGAATTCGATGAATCTGTTAATCCACTGTAAAAATCCAATCAAAATTAAAAAATTAAAAAATTGAGTCAAAAATGTGCTGAAATTGAAAACTTTGGGAAATATAAGATTCAAAAGGAATTTTCACAAATATTGCTTTCATATACATGTGTAAATAACAGTACTACATGTGTGAGGGTGTTTCTGGGCCTTCAACATTATAGATGAACATGTAGTTACTGTATGCCTGTTCAATATACTTTACACTTTACATTACATTATTTTGAATGTTGAATACAGATCTGTATACAATTTGAATACAATTGTACACTTTACATACAGTACAGTACAGTGCCTGATGGTGAGAAAGAACATTGGACTGGATACAATTAGTACTACAGTAGTGCTATACATACACTTAATAATACAGTTTTAATCTTCAAACTCGTTGACGTTCTGGGCCTTTATTGTACATATAGAACTACTACAGTGTGGACAGTTCCGTAATTGAAACTCCAGTACACTGTTCAATCACTGCACAGTGTTCAAAAATATTCAAATAACACTGGCAATGTTCAGATATAAGAACCAGTCCACTGATATGGACCGAGTCGGTTACATGATAGCCCTGGGGCCCCTGCTTAGATCATCAGAACACTGGCAATGTTCAGATATAAGAACCAGTCCACTGATCATACGGACCGAGTCGGTTACATGATAGCCCTGCTTAGATCATCAGAACACTGGCAATGCAACTTCAGATATAAGAACCTGTCCACTAATACAGACCGAGTCGTTTACATGATAGCCCTGCTTAGATCATCAGAACACTGGCAATGTTCAGATAAAAAAACCTGTCCACTGATACGGACCGAGTCGGCTACATGATAGCTCTGCTTAGATCATCAGAACATTGGCAATGTTCATGTGAACCTGTCCACTGATACAGACCAAGTCGGTTACTGTAATGATAGCCCTGCTTAGATCATCAGAACACTGGCAATGTTCAGATATAAGAACCTGTCCACTGATACGGACAGAGTCGGTTTCATGATAGCTCTGCTTAGATCATCAGAACACTGGCTATGTTCAGATATAAGGACCTGTCCACTGATACGGACAGAGTCGGTTACATGATAGCCTTGCTTAGATCATCAGAACACTGGCAATGTTCATATGAACCTGTCCACTGATACAGACCAAGTCGGTTACTGTACATGATAGCCCTGCTTAGATCATCAGAACACTGGCAATGTTCAGATATAAGAACCTGTCCACTGATACGGACCGAGTCGGTTACATGATAGCCCCGCTTAGATCATCAGAACACTGGCAATGTTCAGATAAAAGAAGTTGTCCACTGATACGGACCGAGTCGGTTACATGATAGCCCTGCTTAGATCTTCAGAACACTGGCTATGTTCAGATATAAGAACCTGTCAACTGATATGGACCAAGTCGGTTTCATGATAGCTCTGCTTAGATCATCAGAACACTGGCAATGTTCATATGAACCTGTCCACTGATACAGACCAAGTCGGTTACTGTACATGATAGCCCTGCTTAGATCATCAGAACACTGGCAATGTTCAGATATAAGAACCTGTCCACTGATACGGACAGAGTCGGTTACATGATAGCCTTGCTTAGATCATCAGATTGTAAGTCTGCCTTACAGAAACAGATTATCCTCTTGAGGTCAAAAGAGTCAAAAAGATTGAAAACTTTTTTAATTGTTTAATTCATATCAGCTTTCCATTGATCCTGGTCCATGTACAATTGTAAGAGCATTCTTACACTAAAGTTAACTATTATGTTATCACACAGTACCCATTTGACATAAATTTGAATTGTTGACATTTTCCACGTAGATAAACGTCCCCAGAGAGAGTTCCGGATCTAAATTTGAGCTTTACTCTAATGAGTTCGTATCGTGTTACTTGTATTTTCACTTTTAGGTGTGAAAACATTTCACATACTGTGTACGACAGATTCGGAAGATAATCACAGTTTTAGACTGTATTTACAGTAGATAATCTCTTGTAATGTAAATGTAAATAAAATCTTATATAGCGCAATACTGTACGCGCGATGCATCTGTGCGCTTTACAAACAATCTAGAAAATACAAAGACATAAAACATTAAATACAAAAAACATTAAATATATATACAGTACCATCTACAGTTAAATATACAGGGAATAAGAGATCGAAAAACTATTAAAAGCACTGGTGAAGAGTAAATCGATAAAACAGATTGACTACAAAATCTACAATTTGAATGCTAAAAAGTGAAAATTCCAATTGAAGTTAGAACCTAAAAACCAACACGACAGAACAAAAAAAAAACTAAAAAATCCTAGATAAGTGATAAGTGCTACATATTAAAGCTGGATCAAAGGGGACACACAAATCCACCATCGTCTATGGCTTATATGACGTAGATCTTTCTGAAGAACAGACAGAGCTAAAAAAAAATCTTGTTTGGTTTGGAAGATGTACCTGTGTTCAGTAGTCTGGTTTTAAACAATCTTGTCTGCCATCTGTCATTTTGTAAAAAAAATCTGTGATGTCAATTATTGCCCACTAGGATCAGAAAGCTTTCACTTACTCCTTGTTTTTCTATTCACATTTTTGAGGAGAAATGTTAAAAAAACAAAATATTTTGACCCTGATGGCAATGCGACCATTAGGTCATGTTTTAACCTTGTTTTTCATTTCACATTTTTGAGGAGAAATGTTAAAAAAACAAAATATTTTGACCCTGATGGCAATGCGACCATTAGGTCATGTTTAACTAGCTTTAACATGTTATAGATCCAGCATTTGCAAAACCCATCTCCATTATAGAATACAAACATTGCAAACAAGAGCCCAACGGGCACTATGGTTCCATGCTTAGTGGAACATTAAAATATTGTGTCATCACCCAATATCATAACATGTACTGTACATGCCCACAGGTACCGGCTCTATTAACCATCAACTGTACTAAGTCAAGTTTGGATATATGTGATTTAAGGTTGTGGAGTGAAATCAATTTTACAAGTTTGGTCCCTCCCAAAGAAACTGGGCCCGATATAACTTGGCGCGTAAGTGGTCCCAAAAATATTTCGCCCAGAAATATGGCTCCAAAAATGTATTTGCCCCCCCCAAAAAAATATTAAACCCCAAAAACGTGGGTCCAAATGGTCCCAAAAATATTTGGGCCTGACAAATTCGGGCCAAAAGAATGCATCCCAAAATGCCTTTGAGGTGGAAATCAAATTGGCATAGGACTTTTTTTTGGGCCCAGATGGCCTAAGTTTTGGTTACAATCTAACCCAAAGTTTGTGGAGTTATTGCAATGTTTGACCCCATAACCTCATTAATATTCACAAGGTCCTCGCCAACAACGATAGGGCACACCTTCACACTAGAATACATCTACATTGCAAGTATGAGAAATATCCATCACTACCTTGTTGAGTTATCGCGGACACAAGCAAGTGTCACAGATGCACACAGATACACGCACACGCATACACGCACACATGCCAACCTGACTTCATAGGTTCATTTGCTTCCAGCAAGGAACCAAAAATACAGGGAAATCTGTGATATTTTATGTCATATATTAGACTTGATCGAGTCATCAGCCTTACATGTGAAGAAATATTAAATCGCCCAAATGGAATAAGATATTTCTTAGCCTTTTGGGAAGTTGTTCGTAACGGTCACCTCTATACCGTTGATCTATAATGATGGTTGGGTTTTTTGTCTTCTTAAAATATTAATGCCTTCATTGGCCATTTCACACCTTTTATTTGCTTATATTTAATTATTCATTTATGTTTCTTTGAAAACCCACTTGGCATAGCAGGCCTACACTGTATTTAACTGTAAAAAAAAAACAAACAATGAACTGCATGCAAGCAGTATTTTGTACCATAGGACGGACACACTACTCAGTGTACATGAAGGACACGTAGAAAGACAAAGAGCTAGAATTTTCCACTTTGTGTTGCCTTTATATGATGCAATAATCTGTTGGTTTAGTCTTTTAGATTAGGTTAGATTAGATCAACTTTATTAAATCACGAGGGTAATTGAATGCTCGTATAAAACAGGATATGAGATACAAACATTAATATATGAAAACCTAAACGTACAGTAACAAACAATTGTAAGAATATGAAAGCATAAGACATTTTAAAACAGGATATGAGATACAAACATTAAAATGTGAAAACCTAAAACACGTGTACAGTATCAAACAATTGTAAGAATATGATGGATTAGGGACTAACCTCAAAGGTTTGTCAAATGATGCAAATATAAGTCATTGAAAAAAATGGTTAAATATTAATTTTTCTTGGAAGTTATTAACATTTATGAACACTGAATACATCCTGTACAGTACAGTACAGACCAAGTTCATAATTGGGGAAAAAAATAACTATTTTCTTTCTTTTGCTTTAAAAAACACAATTCTATAAGAGCAATCAATGGAAAAAACACTTGTGTCATCAGAATACTTTGTGGCCAATAAAATGCCAGTGCCTTTATAATATGTGTATCCACACCGGAGGGAAGTTTTACTGTCCCAAAAGCTGGTGTTCTATTCACTAAACCTGGACATCTCTCCTACAGTGTAGTACTGTACTGTACATATTATTCATGCTTTGTTAATTTGCTGACTAAATTTGCTCAAATCGGGACAACCAGAATGGAAGACCTGGTCGTCCAAAGGACGACCAGCAAAAAGTCCCAAGTTAAAAAAAATTTGGCCCTACACTATAAGACAACTACTGTACAGTACATGACCTTCAGTGTTACAACCAATTATTTACAAACACCCATGATGTATATACTGTATACTTAATATAAAATACAGTGTACAGTACACACTGCTATGTACATCACTGTCCAAGGTACAGGGTGACTCAGAACTATTCCCCTAGAACCACTGTAGCATGAAGCTTAAATTGTATAGATGTACATTTCTTCTTGATGAGTAAAGCACAATTTGTAGTCCTGACTGTCAAGGGAGATATGTACAGTATGTATACACCATAAACTCAACTGAGAACTTTAATTTTTAATTAATTAGTAAACTCGTCAACTTCTCCTCTTCTCCCCTACCACCATCCGCACCCTTCTCCGACCCCCATTCCCCCATCCTCCCACTGGCTTTAGTAAAACTTTGACGTACCATCACCAAAAAAAACAGACCATAAGATACATGACAAAATGTAAAGATGACATGTATCACAGTGCCACTATTATCTTGGATGCAAGGGTTCCTGACACATGTCTAAATTGTTGAAGTCTTAAAAATGATGAAACTTACTGTTTAGTGTAACCCAATCAATGTATGGTACAGTAAGATGTGTTTATAAATTAATTCAGTTTTTTTCTAATTACAGCGAAACTCTGTCTCCTTGCAACTATCATGGCCATAACATCTGTAACACCTGCAAATTGGAACTTAGTATTACTGTGCACCCAGAAAGTTCAACAGTATGTTGTATTCTACAGGTCAACTTATAGAATAGCGAGGTTAAATACAAAACATAATAAATGTTGGTACCAATGTAAAGAACTACACAGTACATGGCCATATGATCTGTAACACCTGCAAATTGGAACTTAAGTATTACTGTTCACACAGAAAGTTCAACAGTATGTTGTATTTCAAACAGAATTCTACAGGTCAACTCAGGCAATAGCGAGGTTAAATACCAAACATAATAAATGTCATTACCAATGTGTAGAAACACAGTACTGTACATGCTAACAGTACTGTATACAAACTTGAACACATGTATACAGAAACAGTTCTACAATACATATCTTTATTTATATGTAACCATGGATAGAAAGAATTTAACTATAATGTATAGACTACAGACAGATCCGGAGGCTTAGATCTTGAATTAATTCCTTCCTATTCTGGAGTCAGATTTGGTTCCGATTCGAGTACACTGGACTGGGACAAGGATCTGGATACTTGGACTCAACAGTTGCAGTCTCTGAAGCTCCTGTAAATACTGTATTATATTACATGGTAGACAAACACCACACTAAGTCAATGGGAAATCTGCCTAACCGTCGATTTGCCAAAAAAAAAAAAAATCACACTTTGCGTAGGATTCCGGTTATAAATTAGGAACCGGGTAGTATCGCGTCGATACCCCGTGCAAACACTAGTAAATACTGTATCATATATTACAGTATAACGTGAAATAATAATAGTACGTGACATAGATTGCCACATAAACATTACTTACAGACTTGTGCCATCTTCGTTGAGGTAGCGCTCTAACTGCTCTAAACAAATCGGAAGATCCTCTTTGGCTGCAGAGAAAGCAAACAAATTCAACACAGGTTTTAACAGATCTGCGTCCGTCTTTATCATTAAGAACATAATTTAAATTGACTCGACGATTCATGTACGGCAGGTCGTTCCAAGTTATAGACTTACTTAGTCACATGTATGTCGGATTAAATATCTTGATACTTCTTACTGATGCAACCCAGTTTGCCAATTGAAATGTATATTATATTTTTAAATTTAACATTTTTTTTTTAAGGTTTTGATTTCCATCCACTGTCCACATGTGCCAAAAGATCTCACTCAAAAAGTTTGATTATCTTGGCCAACACAGATAGTTACATTATTAAAGCTATTTAAACAAAAAAGGCACTCCAATACCGGTGTTCCCATTAGGACGCATGATTGCGGGATTCCCACAATTTATCGAGAGGGTCTCGCAAAGGATTTTTCTCTGGGGGGTAGTTTTTCCAGCAACAATAGTACTTGCAGCAACTTGCACCATTACTACAGTACTGTTGTTGCCAAAGTGACCTGAATCAGTGACAAGACTTTGTACGACTGCCGTTTCTAATCTGCCACAGCTTGACAAGTTGACAAAGTTCTATATTAGTAGCACTGACAGTAGGTAATGTATAGGTCTAGACTAGGCCTGTTAACCTGTACATTGTGCACAATGAGATCATGAGAAGAAGCTTGCTGATTTATTACTTCCCCCGAAATGACAGAAGACGGAGATTAGTAAGGCGATAATTTTATTTCTGTAATATGTGTGCACTGTTGTTTGTTTACAACTGTCAAATGTGTTTTACAGCTTTAATATGCAGAACTATGATAGTGATGCTGAACAATGTGATGTTAAAACTTATTTGCATTAATTATTGTTTAATGAAAAATGAACATTTGCAGCATGATTTTTCAACTAGATATATATTCATTCATTGCAAGTATTGTAATCTACCTTTTCCTTTTTTGTACGTATGATTGACAAAATGCTAAATGAACTTGTCACTTTTATCGCTTTAAGTCTCCATACTTGTAGTATAGTAGAAAAAACTACAACATTACATCAATACTATTAATAAACTGAGGTTAAGCAGAAACAAGGCACTATGTAATGCACATTGGAAAATGATAGTACCCTGAAATATGAAATTTAATCTTCAGGAGAAAGTGAAACATCTTAAAACATGATGCAGAATCATTAACATGCAGCTAGGCCTATTTTGTCTCAAATATTTCCAATGAATATCAGCAAATGTACCTATGAAGGTAGCTTGGCTTCTGTAAACATCCAGGCTCCTGTAGTACTAGCGAGTTGAGTGCAGGTACAGTAAGGCTACACAGTATCTGACTGCAACTTTGAGCTGCTTCTCGATTAGTGACTTTGCACATTTTTCTAGTTATTTATTTTTTGTCTTTTTAAATATGCAAATTGGTGGATAAAAAATGTCACTGTTACTCCACTAGTCCACTTCACTGCCTATCAAATCAAATCAATCTTTTAAATGAAAATCATAGGTTGACAAACCATCTATCTTCCACTCACGACATGTGTCGAGTGAAAATCTGTGAAAAACCTTTGCAAAAAATTATGGCTGCGAGTGACAGAAATCTTCTCTCAAAACTCTTTTAATGTTTGTATATTTGTGCATCATGACCAACTGCTTGTATTGAAAATATGCCTCAATGAATTATCTAGGAGGTGTAAGGCAACCTTAAGTGTATCAATTGGTATTCTAACACAAAACATTTTTTCTTCACGTTTCTGTGTTACCGAACCTTATACTATCCTACGGTTGTTAGTCTATGGCACATTGAAGCATACCCTACTCTGCAGTTCCATGCTCTTGTCGATGAAAATGTTTTTACCAAAATGGAAAAATAAACGAGTATTTTGGATTTGATCTTCTGCATATCAGATCAAAAGGGGTCTTGTGTCATTAACCTATGGATTCTAGTAGCATGAAACTAGCAATATAGATGTTTATTGTTAGTAGTCTTCTAGGGCCGCTAGTACTATACTCTACTGTGTAACGGTTATCTGCGCATTACCAAGCTGTCATGATTTCCATGTTCAGCAAACTCTTTTAACTGGTTAAGATATGAACAAAACATATTAATGAATGCTTTTTAACAAACTGCATACTTTGTAAGCTCAACCCATTCCCTGTAATAATTAGTAAATCTGATTTTAATGATGCTTTCACTGTGTTTACAAATGGAGGGAATGCTCCATGATGTTTGTGAAGAACTTCCGTACATGTATGATAAATTCCTGTATATTTGCAAATAGGGAACCATTTTACAGTTAATTCCCAATGGTGATTTCTCATTGACAAAAGTCAATGGGCTGATAGTGTGTGGTTTCCATTGCAAACAGTGAAGTCCTTGTTGACTTACTGTACATAAAAAGTGTTATGATCATCTTGACAAAGGAACATTCTTGCAAAGGACGAATCAAGAACTTTGTGGTTTGATAGTATAGTCAGTATTGCGAATTTCGGACACCTACGAATTTCGGACACCCCTAAGAAATACACGATTTCACCATGACAACCTACAGGAAGAGCCAAATTTCACCAAAAAGTACAAAGCTACAGTTATTTTCTCTCCAAAATGACCCGTGTGCAAGTAAATACTTACATATTTGTCAATAAAATGACGGAGATCTATGAAGTCTGTTATAATTACTGAAAGAGCAACTGCGCCACCAATTTTATCACCAGCGCCACACTGGGACTGTGTGTCCGAAAATTCGCAATACTCTAGCAAAGAAATACCAGTTCCACAATCACAAGAATCTTCTTGGAATACAACGTGAAAACAGTTTGCAGGAAAGAAAGTTTGGCCGTGTATCGTAATATAACACACTTCTCCCACCATATCAAGTATATTTTCAGGTAATTTATACCAGAAGATATAGTTTTGGGGTGTTTTAAGGCTTAGGTGTCCGGAATTCGAAGTGTCCATGCTACTGTAGATATTTTGTTTGTATAATTTACACATCCATCACTTGCCCAATTGTGAAAATTGAGACAAGACATAAATATCACTTACCTTGGCAACTGGGCAATTGTTAATCTACAGCCCGGCCATTGCGTAACTAACCACCAACTCATGCCTTTGGCTTTAGCTTCACTGTGAATTAGGTTAGGCCTAGGCCTGTTGACTTTATAAAGTTTAGTCATTAGTGTACACAGTAGTACTCTTGGCCTACAGCCTGTACAGGCCTTATCTTTTATAGAACTAAAACTTCTCTAATATTGCTGTGTATAGCATTGATAAGTCATGTCTGTTCAATACGTCTATGCTACTGAGCAATTAGGATCAACATGAACACCTAGCCAAGATTACGTTACCACTTAACGATGTACAGGCCTAGCCTAGCCTCGAATTACCACACAGGCAATGCCATTGGTAAACAGACAGTACTGACACCTAACTTAGTAATAGGCTACAGCAGACGGTAGGCATCTTACTACTGGACGACTGTGAGGTACTCACCAAAAAACTCATTTATCGTTTCATTCTCGAAAGCGACATCCATCTGAGAGAGATATGAAATCCAAAGACACCATTGATGAATACTTTAAAGACTATCCCTCTTAAAACATGAGAGTTGATACGTTCGTCAGAGGTCATACCATATATCTTCCATTTTCCATTACTGTTGTATTCGATACTGTGCAATCACACAATCGAAGTACGTACGTAGGTTCGATATCAGCATATACAGTAAATATGGTGCTTTACCAATGATATATAAAACACTGATTTTACTAGAAATACCATTTCTAATCATCAGACATCGAAATCAGTATGGGATTGGCTGCTGGTGTAAGGTATGGATTGCGTGATAATTCCTTTTCACAGAATACTCTGTGGTGAATAAGAAGTTATCATGAGAATAATTCAAATTCGAAAATTGGAAATAAGTATTAATTGTAGAAAGCGGTGTTGGACAATACAATAGAATAAAAATGTAATAACACTTTGGTGGCCGCCATCTTTCCGAACTTTTGCATGGCTATGCCTCTCTTACAGAGTTTTCTACCGCTAGAAATTATATATTATTTACATGTATGACCTGTGTTAAAATCATCCTTGGTTAACTATTCATCAGGTGTGAAATTATATATAAAGTGTCTAAATTGCTAAATCATATTTACGAATGATAATTTTTTTCACCCGCTTCGCCATAATTTAGAGTGAAGTAATTGATGAATTTTCATTACTGTTGCGTAGGATAAACACTCAAAAGCTAAGCTTAGGTGCATTCGTTTTGACGTTGCGGAAAGATGCTGTTCGAGCATCTTTTCCACTGACATAAGCGTGACGTCAAGGAATGACGTGATATTTCTATTTCGGCAAAGTAAACATTAAACTTGCTGGAAGTTAGGTTTATGAGACGATTTGTATTTTATAATTTTATTGACGGTTTTGTTAAATGCCAAAGGTCATGTTGACTATATGGACAGTTTCCGGCTATCGTGTTTTGTTTATGGCGTGGTATCAGGCGACTTAAAGATCTTTTGAGAAGCAGGGCTGGCTCCAGTGTTTTCGGTGAAACACTCATTTTGGCGTCTTTAGTTACAAGAAGTCGTCAAACGTCTGGTACTACTACTACTAGCAGAACATGCCAGTGACGTGCACTGGTTTCAGAGGTGGGGATCAAATGCTATAAATTCCCCCGACACATTTTGGTAAAGGTATATGCATCATTATGGGAGGACCAGCGGCGATTCGAGAATTTTATAAAGGGTGAGGGCGACCCTGGCATCTTTGAAGTTGACTCCAATGACGAACGGTCTCTCCCTTGACTAAAAAAAAAAAAATAATAATAGTTTAGACGTTAAATGGTGCAAGTTCTGATATATATTTTCACTACAAATTAGCCGGGTTAGCCGCCCCGAATATTACCGATCTAGGTAGCTACAAAGTTCGCCTAATGGTTTACATTGGCCCTCTGTAGCAGAAAATACACGAAAGCCACTTGATTGGCTTAATTTATAGTTTATGTGCAACGATTCATTGGTTGTATGTGTTGGTAAAATATTATATATGCAACATGTTTATGAGGGGGTTTGTTTATTATAATTTTCATGCTTACTTTATTCCTTTTGGCAACCGTCGGTGGAAAACATCATTTCAAAGTCTTTCCAGAAACCTTTCAATTTTATATTTGGTAAAACTCATTCGTACAAATATCCTATGATGTACGAAACAAAAAAACGTGTCTGAAACATAGCCGGCCTACGTGTAAGAGTAACCATGACCTATATGGACCTATGAAGAAGTCTTCGTTTACACCCAGACACATTGTTTGTGCTTCATCAAAAACAAAACAGTAAAAGACAAAAGTGATACAACGAGAAGAAACGAAGTGAAGCATAACATAACACAACATAACATAAACGAACAACACGATAATGCCTCAATTATCAGAAATATTTCAGTGCAATTAGACGGACTGCTGCAAAGATAGTTTTCGATGTTAGATTCTCTGTAAAACCCTACCCCCCCCCCAATCCCCACCCTCTTCATACCTCGATAGAATCGGTCATCTATAAATCACATGAACTTTGTTACAATTGCAGGAAAGGGTAATGGACGAGTTATATTTTCTCTTTCTATTCTCTTTCTAACTGCAGTGATAATATGGACAATCGTAACTGACATTTTAGTCGCAGCTTCAACACATAATCTCGACAGGTTTTTAACCTCAATAATAAGCTGATACATGTTTAGACCTGTATTTCCTTTTGACCTCATTCGACCTTTGACATTTCGATCATTTTCATTATTAGTTTAATAACATTACCTCGGGTACCGATTATCCATCAATACTAGAATATTTTGCTTTTTCGAGCGAGAGTAGCCGCGGTGTAACAGTCTCGATGGATTTTGGAAGCTTGGACGCAGGCAATTTGAATTGGAAAAATGTTAGAGGGCGCCATCTATAAAGAGATATCAAGCCGTATATAGACATACGGCTCTGGTAGTTATTTACTGTAGTGTGCCCCCTATTGTAATCACATGAAAACGGTACGTGAAACTTCCATAGAAGTATATACTACTGTCATTTTTTTTTGGGTGATAAATGATCCTGTAAAAATTTGAAGCTTAACTTCGATCGGCTGAACTACTATTACTAAGTCGAACACAGGTCATGTGGTCAATTCACATATGCAAATTCACACTCAATGGTAAAACCGTTAAACGTTCATGGCATCGGTCAAAATAATGATTGACATTTTCACAATACATTACAAAACTTGTGAAAAGGATAATTGTTATTGAATGTCATCCATGCTAGGGTGCTCTGTTTGTTTATATGAAGTTGAAAGAACACTTTTTTGGTTTGATTAATCGGAATTTATGATAAAAAACAATTAATTAACATCAATTAATTAAGCAGAACCGACGTCAGCAAACAATTTAGCCGTAATCGAGCGTTCCGGGGTTTAACATTATTTTAAGAAGTGAATATCTTGAAAACCGTAAAAGCTATAGTAGAAACATTTCTAGCACTCAATTTTTTTTCTTGGACAGTAAAATATCAATACTTCTGCCTAGAAGTTAGCATGCAGACAATCTATAACCGTACGTACATTGAAATGTTCAGCTAATGTAAACATGTTGTGTTACAATTACTGTATTTGAAGATAAAAAAATAAAAATCTGTCGTGAAGACACTGCGCCATACCCTGTGTCATAG
>JAIPMN010001279.1:8322-23374 GCA_020650975.1 Apostichopus californicus | reverse complement strand
TAAAGAATACCTTTTACTTTTTGAAATGGAAATGTTGTCTATTTAAAACTTTCTTAATTTAAAGAGAAAGTATACAGAAATGTTATGTACGATTCGTACTGTATATCGTAATACAACTAGTATAATCAGATGTTTTTCATATATTACTCGTATATGTAGTCGTAGAAGTATCCGGTCGGGCTCTTAAATTGACGTCATTTGATAATGATATAAAATACAGTTCAATTCTACACAAAGCAAGAATTCGAATAATATTGACAGGAAGCTTTGCCCAGGTTCGCGTAATAATTACTTGTATATAGTTAGCTGCCGAAAGAATATGTAATCGGATACTTGTAAAGCGTTCAATAAAAGGGTTCTGCTAAGTGTTATGATCTTGAAATAAGTTATTATGACATCATAATTGAAGTAATAACCGTATTGATTTTAAACTGTATGATTTTTTTAAATAATGCCAGAAATAGGAAAAACTTGTAAATTAAATTTCTTTCAAAACAGGACACAGGACAATGACCTTACCGACGTAAGTTCCTTTTCGAAGTTTATATATCTTCATTAATTCTGAACAGATCTCTTGCTTATAGGACATGAACTCCAATCTAGAACCCACTGACGTAGATATCATTCATTACATATACTTAAAGGCATTGAAGACTCGCCGCCAAACCGCGTGCCGCCCTTTGAAAAAAGGTTAACTCTCCGTTGCTTGCAAGTGAAGCTTTTTTCTTGTCGCAACAAAATGTAGACAGTCATGAAACGTGATACCTTGTTATCATTTATCTGAACCCGAGATGTCCATCGCTGCTTTTTACACTTTGTTGTGGGTATTGACCGCAGCTGTACGTACTGACTGTACACTAGTGTCTAATTACCGATGGTAGCAAGCTGTGTGTGTATTTTCTGGGATCGATGATGGTGTCTAATACTTCCGTTACACCTCATTCGAAACTAGGTCAGTTTACCGGCATCAGACGTTTGTTTGTGCGCGAGTCTTCACTCCCTTTAAAACGAATTCAATGGGATAGAAGTACGAATCATACTGAAACAAAAATTATAAAGTAGTACTTTCTTTTGGCTAATGACTCCCAGGTAATTAGCAACATGATACATACAAAGACAGCACTGATAATTTCCAATGATAACAATTGTTTTCGCTTAGGTTTCAATGTCTTTATTCAAATTGCTTGTGAATGTTTCAGGTTGTTAATTTTTTTACCTACAATTTAATATTTTTATGAACATATGTAAAACTTGGATGTAGATCATTCATCCTCTAAACGGTATTATCATAGAAATTCCGACGGAAGTTTCTAATCCTAAAATATACTGCGTTTTTTTCTTCAAGTTTTGCGATTAGTTATTTATTACATATATTTATCTTATTATTTATTACATATAAAAGTAATTCAATATTCTTTTTAAATAGGGATCAAAGGGCACAAGGAAACATACGTCCTCTGCCATTAGCATTGATCTCAAGAGAGCTCCCGCCTATATATGATCAAACAGATATGATCAACGATGGTATGTTATAAACATGGGTTATTACTTCATCATTATCTGTCAAACCTGACAATTATTTCGAATCACAATTAGAGACAGAGGGATGTTGTAATGTAGGCAATGAAGTGACATTCAGCAATTCTTCCATTTCGAAAGAATTTTGAAAATGTTCAAATGTTCCTGATTCAGGGTGTAGCACAATGAAATTGAGTTTGGATTAAAAGTATTCCGTCTGGTATCATGAACTGATAATGGAACGTTATGGAACTTATTAAATGATTTATTAAAGTTAGTTAATTCAATGAACGTTTTCTTATTAGACATTATCAATAAGAAATTAAATATTTGAATAATGTCAGAATCTGGTAAATATTCCATTCAATGCTTACAAATGATTTATCAAAGTTAGTTAATTCAATGAAAGTTTTCTTATTAGACATTATAAATAAGAAATTAAATATTTGAATAATGTCAGAATCTGGTAAATATTCCATTTAATGCTTACAACTATGTTAGAAATTTTTACAACGACTTAATCAAAATCCATTCACTCTGGATTTTTCCAATGAAAACTGTAGACGTAGCCGAACAAAGCATAGATGACAACGTCATCGGCTTGAATTCTGAAGATGTGCAACTAAACTTCCAGCTTCCAGGGGCAGGTACCATGAAGTACTGGGTGGCAACCTGCTCGTCTGAAGGGGATAAAGTTACGAAAATTATTGCAAAGTCTGTCTCTGGTGTGTATATTTAATCAACTTTAATTGATTTATTAATTTCTCATGTGTTTCAGTAGCAGAAAATTGATACTTTTTATGATAAGTTTTACAAATGTTATAAGTATGCCGAGTGCTCTGTTATTACTTCGAAATTAGATGTTGTGTATAGTGACGTCATCGACAAAACCACAGGAGTAATTATATATATTATGTTAATGAAACTCAAGTTATCACAGCCAGTTTTGATAAGCTGTATATAGTCATGTTTATGTAGCAGTGCCACTTTCTATAGATGTAAGAAGAAATGTCTTCATTCTCAATTTTCTCTTACTTTGATAACATCTAATCAGGTGTGTCTTCAATTTGTTTTTTGTTTTTTTTCTGATGTAGAGAATGCCCGGATGAAGGAGATCCTTAATTTCCGTGCCTTAGCAAAGAATGCGACAATTATGCCCAGACATCAAAACATTGTGGATGTGTTAGGAGTTTCCCTTGAAGATGGTGAGTGTCATACTATCGGCTATTAGTTGATGTTGTTACTCGTACCATATGTAAAGCCTGCTTTTATACCAAAAATACATGCAGTTTAGAATATGTGTGGGCATTTAGGACTCTCATTCTTAAAGTGCTTTTATTAATTAATAATAATTTTACTAAGTTTAATAACAAACACATATTAGACACTAGTTTTAGTAAGACACATATATTAGAAACTAGTTTTAATAAGACACAAATATTAGAAACTAGTTTCAAGAAGATAAAGATATTAGTAACTAGTTTTAATAAGACACAAATATTAGAAACTAGTTTTGATAAGATAAAATATTAGAAACTAGTTTTAATTGAAAAAAAATATAAGAACTAGTTTTATTAAGATAAAAATATTAGAAACTAGTTTTAATAAGACATAAATATTGAAAACTAGTTTTAATAAGACCTGTCTGTTTATGAGTAATTGATACATTTTTTCAGTGTTTTCTTTTATAATTCAATCATTGATATTCATTTCATATTCAGTGCCGTACTTTATCTATCAAGAATATATTGAATACGGAACCTTGAAAGATTTTTTAATGAGAAATTACCAGGAATCGTCTGGTGGTTCGAGCAAACAGGACACCCCAGACCATGAGAAAACATTACATTTGACAATGTTTGCAGCTGATATTTGTGAAGGAATGTTGTTTCTGAAAAGGCAAAATGTAAGTTATCTCTTTTACCTTAATACTTAATATAGTGATTGTTGAGTGATGGTCACCACAAGGCGTATGTTTAGATCCATACAGGAACCGTATAACGTCAACCGTTGTCATAGTTAGTTATATGTTGTTATATGTTAGTTATATGTTGTCATAGGTGTCATAGTTAGTACGGTACCTTTATTCATTCCTTTCAAAACGTTCAAATGCACAAATGCGTTTGTCCTTTTGAAATTCATATTATTATTATTATTATTACGGATATCATATGGTGAGTTACTAAGGTTTGAATCAATTTTTTTTTATTGTGTGCTGAAACATCTTAGTTTACCGTTTATCAAGAACTTTGTATAGGAATTGTTTACTTTAAGTACTGTTAACACGGTCACTCTATGTAAATATTTCGTATCTCTTGTTTTGGTGCATTTTCCTCCAAACACAATTCAGTGTCGCCATCCAGGACTAGCTGCGAGAAAGGTATTACTTAGTCCCAGTGGGAGATGTAAGTTGTACGACTTCTGGCCAGTTGATTTAGCTCAAGATAGAGTGAAACAGATTTTAGACAAGGTCAGTAACTTCTTGCCTTCGCTATTTGGCTACCAAGATAAAATAGAGGAGGGAAATGCTAAATAGTAATATATGAAAGTGTTACTTTAACTTTGTTTTTTTTGTTGTTTATGGAAGGTTTGCACCTTTCTACATCATGCAGTTTAGGTAACATAGGCTATATGTGATATTACATTGTCTGTTACATACAAATGTAAATTAATATAAACTCTGTCAGGTGACCTATCATGTTTATAAAACAGATAATTTCGCAATATGTATTTCCCAATATGAAACAAAGTCACATAGTAAGGATATTCAATTGCTTTTGTAAAATATGAACCATCATTTGGCTTATACTAATTTCGGTCGGTCGACAAAATAGAGACGTCAAAATGAACCGAAAATGTAGGCGCCTCTTTATATAATATGTGATATTTGATGGAAAAAGTTATCTCACGACTTTACTTATTATATTTCATAATGATTCATCTCATTAATAATGTTTACAGAAACTACCACCCCTAGCGTGGCTAGCTCCAGAAACCGTCTTCCTCGGACACTTTATGGAAAAATCAGACATCTGGA
Organism: Apostichopus californicus; assembly: GCA_020650975.1. NCBI lineage: Eukaryota > Metazoa > Echinodermata > Holothuroidea > Aspidochirotida > Stichopodidae > Apostichopus > Apostichopus californicus. Next base: position 18,819 of record JAIPMN010001279.1, on the reverse strand, counting down.
ATTTCGGTGTTGTTCTATGGGAAATTTACTCCCTTGGTATGGCTAATAATAACCATTTTGGATCGATGCTTTGCAAAGTTCTATAATGTATATATAAATTGTTGTAACGTTTCTACAATTACTATAAAGCAAATGTTCATCAAGGGCATTCGTAAAGTTTGTATTTTTTATTTCATTGAAACTAAAATGCAGTAGTAGTTGTTAACAGATATAGTTTATACCAAATACACTGAGGCTCAAATGGTGTAAATACCACTAATTACAGTATTATCAGTCTTTTAGCATAAGCAGTAGCTGCATGAAGTAATATATCAGTCAATGATCCTCTATTGGATTCTTATAAATTATTTCATTATTAGGAGCTCCGTCTAGTTTCGTTCAAATTCATATCACTTTATTGTTTGCATTAAAGCGTTACATGAAAATTATTTGTGATTATTAGACTTTTCCTTTTAAGCATGATTACGTTTTGTTACTCCCCTTCCAGGAGAGATACCATTTGGTGGACTAACCTGCGCGGAAATAGAAAGTAAATTAAGAAACAAGGAATCCTTAGATCAACCACTCACCTGTCCAGGAGGAATGTAAGTTTAAAACTTGTTAATTAGAGCACAATTTGTTGCTTCTCATACCGACATGTACAATATCACATAAACATTCATTCAGCATCGAGATATAAGAACTGTTATACTGTCTGACCTATAAATCAATTATATATTTTCAAATGAAAGATCTTGAATATTTCTTTCATCTTGGTTTTTCGCAGTATAGTTTTGTTTAATCATTGTCTCTAGAGACTAGCTGATCATATATAAGTAAAACAAAATACTCTTTTTTAACAGATCTAGATCTTATTACGCCATTTAAAAGAAACTTCGTCATCCATTTATTTTGTCTGGCAAATTTAAACAGACGTGTTGTTTATTTGTAAAGCATTTTTGCCCATTTTCTTTCCATTTGTAGTTTTGGTCATATGCTAGCTACCTGGAACTCTGCCATAGATGAGAGGCCGACATTTGAACACCTTAACTCAACATTAAGCTCGTTTCTATATGATATGAGAGAGGTATGTCTTTGAATTTCAATAATATTTGAAAATAAATATGAAAACCGATAAGTTTACATAAATGTCCTTATTCAATATATAACATTATAAAATCATTTGTATACAAATACTAACTCAAGGAATGCATTCAAATGATCTTGTTTCATAAACTTTTAAAATTGTTTGATGAATATATCCCTTAATTTCTTCTGTTTACAAGTGTGAAAACTCCACAAGAGGAATTATATTTCTTACAAATTACCTTTTATCTCTTTTTAACATATAGTCATTGAATGACGAAAAGGATAATTCCGAAGAACCAAATTATTTCAGGCTGGATAAAGACTCTTCTTCATCGGATGATTATATTGAACACATTATTTGAGGCTTTTCTTAATTCTCTGGACGTTTTTTGCTTGGACCTGATGAAGAATTTGTCTTCTTGTTGGATGTTAAGATGTGAATATAACTACTGTGATATTTGACCGTTTCGCTTTGGTTGGGGAACGACGAACCCTACATCGTACTTTTGTGGACAAAACTTTGAAATGAAACCTAAGGAAACATGATGAGGATGTCCATCTTCCGAGCTACAGATACGAAGTTTCTTTGTTCTTGGATTATATACACAACTCTTGGAGCAGCGTCTACACTAGAAAGATTAGATGCAAATATCATAAGTAGTAATTTAATTTAAAAAATCAACAAAAATAAGGTGAAAATTAAATGAAATATTGAGAAAGAACGTGAATGGACATTGACATCGCTTGTATAGCTTGGTTATCGTTTAGTGTTTGATCAGCCTATAAAATGATCCTAATATTGTGTATTATGGTATAATTTGAAGGAAAAACAAATAGTGAAGTAAAAAGGAATTATTTGTAATAATGATCTCGAACGTTATCAAAAGAGTGAATTTAAGGTTTGAAATCGATTTTTCGTTGATAACAGGGTTACAGTTTGTTTTAGTATATCTTTAGTACATTAATTCCTACAGGGAAACATACTTTGCAAATGTAACATTTTTTTTACGTTATGGGAAAATGATGGCTTCAACAATCGCCAGAGGCTAATATGGACTTAATTTCAGTTTCGTTAATTCCATAGTTTCAAGAGGGTATTAATGCATGAAAAAAAAAAATCATTTGTACTGCATTGATTAATAGGTCTTAGACTTGCATAATGTTTGCTTTTGAAAAAAAAGGAAACTATTGATTTGACAAAGAAGTAGAATATTGAATACTTAGTTATCATTAAGTTTCTTTAATAAGTTTTATTCGGTTTAGTTCTTTGTGGTATGACATCTGTTAAACTGAGTAGGCACAATTCTGTCTTGATCTGCAATATTCTTTTGTGCGCCATTTTCTACACTAGCTTCATCTACTTTGCTAACAGCTTGTACAAAAAAGTTTCACTTTTACAACATTCAGGAAGATCACGTATCAGTTATCACATGAACTCTATTTCCTGTTCGGATAGCTTCATTTAACTGCAAAAGAATAGAAAATGCAGTGGAAAACAATATTAAAAAAGAAAAGAAATTAAGAAGGCATGCAGCCATCGTTTGTTCTTAGTTAAAACAGCACATTCTGATCGAAAATTGATTCGCACATGTTTCTTGTATGATACATTAGGGAATGAAATAAATCATCCTACAAATTGTTCACACAATAACTGAACGTGAATTAATAATTGTCAATACAAAGCTAACTAATTATTATAAAAAAACAATAATAAGACATTTTTGAGTGTATAATTTGAAAAATTGAGTACAAGATCGTGGTCAAGTATTTTATCAAGAGTACGTACTATATTGTAGAATTGATTAGATTGACGCCTTTGTAAAACCATTTATATCCATATGTAATCAAGTCAGGCACATGGTTTGCCATCAGGCTAAACCTATCCCTTACTTTAATTATATTTTACCATGCAAGATGCTCTGAGCATGAGTTGTTGATGATTCTGGAATTGTTTAGATTGACGCCTTTGTAACGGCATTTATATCCATATGTGATCAATACAGGCACTGGGTTTGCGATCAGGCTAAACCTATCCCTTACTTTAATTATATTTGACCATGTAACATACTCTGCGGATGAGTTAAAATAAGTTGTGTTTACTGTTATCCCACTTGGAGTGGTCTATGCGGTACAACTTTAATTTGAGGAAAGTTTTATACCCCGGAAAGAAAGGACCAAACTGCTTTATCGTATATCTCAAATAATGTTTTCTTTGAGAAATTTTAAGCTATATGTAATAAACAAAGTTTCATTGGTCAGATGTTTTGAATTTATGTTCTTTTGTCGAAACGAATGTGGATCACAGAGTCATAGAATGTTATAATTGAGGAATATTTTTCACAGAAACCTTACAGTTTCATGTGGTATAATGTGCAAGAATGTTTAGAAATATCATCTTTAGCGGCTTGCCCTATACGACAATCATATTTTTTCGGGGATGTTTAAACAAAGTTACTTTGCAGTAATCTTTTCAGGAACTGAAATTTTGGGAGGCATGCACTTAATTTGAAGCATAGCTATGTACAATCGTTAGGTATACAACTGAAGTATTGAATTCCATTTGAGTTGAGTTCCGTAAACAATGGAATTCTGTTCTTTTTCATCTAAGTTCTTCATAACAGATGAGTTTTTCTCTCTTAAATTAGATAAGTTTTCTTCTATTTAAATCTTTTAACAATTGTTATATTGAAGAAAAAAGTTGTTAGCAAACTACTTATCTACTACAAAAAAATAGTAGATTGTTAGAAGTAAGAAGAGACTGACATTTCGATCCTAGCAAGATCTTCTAATATATGAACACATTAAGAGACACACATGGACAGATAGCCACATTAGACAAATTAGTCACGAATAGAGCAAAAATAGACACAACAAATGAGAGGTGAGATCCTTTGTTTTCATTTCAGTTATCCTCTGAAGAAGATCCTGCTAGGATCAAAACGTGAAGCCCTCTCACTCTCACTGTTAATGTGTAAAAGTAAGTGGGCCTGACGTTTCGATCCTAGCAGGATCTTCTTCAGAGGCTGAATGACAAGTAGCAGAAAATACAAGGGGCACAATACAAGCAAAGAATATAGATAGGTTAATGAGCAGGGTGAACACAAACGAGATTGATGTGAGAGGATTAGTTGACAACGGGTGGAGAGAAGAAAGAAAGTAACAGGGGGAAGAGGAGAGGTAGGAGATAAACAGTGGAGGGACAATGAGAGGATTAATGACGAGGGTAGGGCGTCAACTAGAGAAGGACAAAGACAGAAAAGTGTGGAGAAAAGAGGTGGAAAATAGCTACGCAAAGAGGGGTGACAAAGGAGGAACAAGGGGAGATGTTGATTTTATTGTACCGTAATCATTAAAAGGAGTTAATAATTGTACCAATCACTTAGTCACCAACTTGTGTATTGTGGTTTTTATTTTTATAATTTTGCATTTGGTTATCTAACTTGATAGCCTTATATGCTACATGTGATAAAATCAATTTCATAAAAAATCTCTTCTAACATTTATTACTCATATTTTTGGGGACTTAATAACACACTTAACTTGTATTGCAACCACGTCACCATTATCTAATAATTTGTAGTATGAAATCAAGTGAATGGCGATAAAAATAATGACACTAAGATTTATAAACACTTCTGTCGAAACATTATTGAGAAACTGTAGCTTCAAACTTGCAATGTCATCCAGTTGGGACAATTTTCCCCAATACTGGTAGTGTCAGTATGAGCAGTATGAATATCATGTTTCTATCAGATATAAAGGTTAGGAACTGTTTGTAATCTCAGTATGAGTGTTTTGAAGCATGGTATGAGAGGACAGTAGAGTGTGGTATTAACATTAGAATCAGATAAAGGTTAGGAAATGTTTTTACTGTCAGTATGAGTGCTTTGAAGCATTATATAAAAAGACAGTGTAGTGTGGTATTAGCATTAGAATCAGAGAGAGGTTAGGAACTGTTTGTACTGTCAATACGAGTGCTTTGAAGCATTATATGAGAGGACAGTATAGAGTGGTATTACCATTAGAATCAGATAAAGGTTAGGAACTGTTTGTACTGTCAATACGAGTGCTTTGAAGCACGATATGGGAGGACGGTTTAGAGAGGTAACTGGCTGGCAACGTAGACTGTTCTTTGAATTTCGCAAATACTACGTCAATGAGGAAGGATGGATTCATATTAACAGCAACATTCGATTCATCTTGTAATAGCGACGATATAAAATATTAGGTGTTTCTGTTTATAATGTCTAATAATCAAACTCCAAAGTGCTTCATATTTCACATTTTCAGATTTTGAATATGATAGTATCAAGTATTCCTGTTTCACTTTTGTTCAAAAATAATGAAAGACTGGGAATCAACAAACATATTAATTTTCAAAATTTATTGCAGATGCTTCAGAAAGAATACAAAGTTAACAAAACATGTAAATGTAGTTTAATTCTCATTGTCATGATCTTTCGTGAAGATTCTACAAATATATATCTTTGTTCATCTTGCGTCAGTCAAATTCTTTATTGGAATTGTACCTTCAGTTAAGCTTCTTCCAAGTCTTCAAACCTTATAGTGATACTTGATACGACAAACCACCCCACCTACTATAACTGTTAACCTAGTCACAACCTGCATCACTATGTGCTTACTACTGAAACCGTCGTTGGACATGGTTGCGCCTGGTCTTCTCAAGTGTTCCGACGACGAAACCACATCTCAATATCTGCATTTTACATTTGCTTGGTACATCGTGTCACAACCAATTTCCGCCGCATATTTCCTCAAGTTCAAGCTGATGGCTTACAAACACTCATATGTGTTCTTAACTGACTGCTCATCACCAGAATAGACAATTATTGTGTCACATAAATGAAATTTTCTTGTTTCTTTCCCATTTGTAATTTTATTTAATTGTTATTTTATTTAATATTATTAAATGTATTCTTGGTCATATTTGCAGGTGACATCTCGGCAGATTAGAGTTGCAGCTGATCTGTTCAGTTACCTAATCTGTCTTGGTGAATTATGATACTGTCGGATTACATGGTAATCTATCCCCCTCGAGTCTATGTGTGAAATGCTGAACGGCCATCTTGTTTAAGAGCTTTATGGAGACAGAAAACCTCATTCCATGATTTCCATGCATTTACAGACTTTTTGGATACCTCGAAAGTTGTAAACATAAGAGCGCTGGATTCTTACAGTGAACCTTTTCGTTCTTCAGGCTGTCCAATTATTATGTTCAAGTCTAATTTTGTGGAATCCATGCATTATTTCATTTCGTTTTCTGTAAATGTCTGTAAGAACGCCGAAAGGGTGTTTATCTCCATCTACCAGTTTCGAACATTCTTCAAAATAAAGCCATTAATATCATCTGAAAGAACAAACAATTAAATGTAAAATTTTAAGTCAGTTGCTGTAACTGCAGATAATAAATAGTTAGTGGCGATGTTAATCTGGTGCTGGATACGACTACTGCTAGTTATCTGGTCATCCATCTTTGGTAAATGAAGACAAAATATTAGTTAAACACCTTTCCTTCTGTGCACTCGAAAAACTTTCTAGATGTTCCTGGAATACTGATTCAAGAAAAGTTTGAAGCCATTGGCTGTATATTTAAGATTCTCTTTGTAACTTACCAGCTTAACTTTGGTCAACTTTGCACTCGGAAGTTTGAGATGTCAGATAGAGTTAATGTGTCATCGTTTCTGCCTCCATTAGAAAGACATATCTGTGATGAATATAAATAAATAAAATAACAATGTTACTATGACAATGTATAGTAGACAAATAAATCTTCGTGAAACCGTCAATGAACTATTCAGGTCATACATATAACTTCAATTCCTGTAAAAAGAAACGGATAGAGAGAGAGCGCGCGAAAGTCTCTAAAATGCGTAATTTAATAAAAGTGAGCGTGTGACGCCACACAGTACACGTTGGTGACTGATACATATTCATTTCGCTGTGATGTATCATCACCTAATTGACACACTTTTCTAATGCTAATACCACTCTTAGCTGCTCTCCTATATGATGCTGCGATGCATTCGCACTGACAGTGTTAACAGTTCCTAAACCTTCACATAAAAACAGGATATTCATGCTGTTCAGACTGACATTACAATCGTTTTGAAGCATGATATGAAAGTAGATTCTTATAAAGCGATTTTCGCACGAGGGTGACGTCATCGTTTAATAAGTCTACAGTCTGCTTCACGATTTCTCCTGTTCCGTGTTCTTTTACTGTTATAAACTTGTAACATGATAGAAGTAAGCCATTGCGCAATCTCGATGTGGTAATAAGGTTAATACTTCAGACAATCACTGACTTCTTTCTCAAATGTAAACTGGGGTCATCAATATTATGTCCGTTGAGAAGGACGTTTGGAAACTAGAACTAGTGTTATAATCGAAGTTTAATGATTCTTACGTTAGCTTTGTGTTAGCTATTTCATCGACAAAGCGGCGCGACACTGACAAGTTTAACATTTGATAGTAAGCCACGGCAGCTGTACTTTGCCACCTCCCTATAGCTCATTTTGTCTAATTGTTTTATTTTTTAAATTTTTTTTTATTCCAGTATAAATTGCATAAAATACAGTTCATAAATAGGAAAATGGTGAGTATAATAAAATATATATTAATCATATATAATTGTAAGGACGAGAGCAAGCGAACATTAAAACCTAGGAAATGAAACATGATTCCCTGTTAACATTATTGAACAGGTTTCACCAGCTGGAACTATAAATGGTTTGTGTCATGGACATTACGGTCAATTACGTATCGTTCGTTGTGTGTGCCAATGATCACGTCATAGGTTAACCGAAAGGACAACAGGAAACCGTGTGTTATACAATATAGATCATATTGTTTGTGAATTTGCCAATTAGTTTCGTAGATGGTCATATAATAAGGGCAGATAACTGGCAGATAATGTAGCAATTGTCTAAGAGAAATATACTCCACACTGTTTAGTGTACAACTTGATAATGTGTGTCTTAAACACGAGATGGATGTTTGATTGAATGTCCTCTAGTTCTCTAGTGGCTGAACCCTTCCTTACTCCAGGATGTGGATCACATGGGGCGGTTTGTTGCTGGCTCGTAGCCACTGTCCCACCCCACCCCACCCCACATCCCACCCTCATCCCACATGCCCCCAACCGCCTTCAACGAGTGCAAATGTCTTCAATCATCATGTGTACGATAGCTTCACAAGTTAACACTAAATGAGTATTGTGCCTCACTTTATATTGTTAGTGGGCGTCCAAATCAGAATACATAGCTAAGAGCCTTGTCTGCCATGTCTCCATCCAGGTTTGTTTCAAACGTCTTTAACAGTTTGCTCATTTTGTGTACATGCAGTCTAACGACGAAACAAAATTTGACACATAAATTAAAAGGATAAAAATATATTGCACAAGAATACCAATCGGCATTTTAAATACATGGGAAACATATACAAATGTTGGCAACGAGAGGTTTTAAGTAACACAGATTCATGATAACATAGGAATTGTATCAATGATCATACAAGAATCTTTCGTGAACGTAAAGTGTACTTCATACAAAACTTCAACGTTGCTAAAAATCCCCCAACGGTTCGAAAATGGACGTCATTTTCGGCACCTATATTAATGCGGGTGTGACGTCATCGGGAATGATAAAATACATGGAACTTTACCAAGATATATGTTTATGATTGCAGGTAAAAGTCACTGACTCTAAACTGAACTTACAAAGTAAAGATAAAAATGAAGCGAAAAAATTATAATAAACATGAAAAATATGAATTAGCATGGGCAATAGATTGTAAGAAAAATGTTAATATCGAAATTAAATTAAGATTACCTTTTTATATTTAAATGATGCTAATATTTCTAGAAGAAAGTCGAATTCGGAAGAAGGGTCGAATTATCCCAACATTACCCTACATGTAATACGTTGTAAATTTGATAACTTCGCCTCTCGCAGAAAATTCCCATCTCTCAGTAATATGTTAACACTTGCATGTGGGTTAATGTGAGGCCTAGTTTCACGAAATTAATTAAAAGTAATTTCGTAACGAAAACTTGTTGTAAATGTATCCGGATACATTTCTCAAGTAGCCCTGCATTCTATAGTTGCACAGGTCTATTTCTTCATTCTTACTTTGGACACAAATGCAGACCTGTCAACCTGTTTGATCCCAAAATAGGGAGAATAACAATTTCAGGGCCAAAAAATAGGGAGAACAAGGGGAAAATAGGGAGGTTGGTAATTTTCAACTGAAATGATATAAATACTCCTAAATAAGTATAGTCTACTTATGCAATACAGTGAGAGAATCATCCAATCAGTGTTTCTTGATGTAGTTTACAGCAGCTCGATTCGCTTTCTACAGGGTTTCTTTAGTAGGCTTCCATTCAGGGGCGTCGTGCGAAAATAAATTTTGGGGGGGCCCGTGAGCAGGTGATGACTATCTAAGCGGAGCGCCACCACGGGTTGGCGCGCAGCGTACAAGAAAACTTTTCGTCTGGCAGACCCCTCAGATTGCAGGAAACGGCACTATCCGTGCCTTATGGCAGTAAACAACACCCCTAAAATTGATAAAAATTTCCGGCAATTTTTTATTTTGGGAAATATTCTCGAAGGAAGTGATCGCCATTTATTCCTCAGTTTACCACTTCCTCGTCTCCCAGAAGCGCCCAAAATTTAAGAAATCGAAACATTTTTGTGCTGGCTGATCCATGATCGCCGCCCATGCCCCGTGAAAAGTGGTGACTGGGTGAAGAAAGAGCTATGCCGTTTGAAAACATGGGCAGAAAAAGCGAAAGTAGCGAAACCTAAGGTAAAACGTGCGATAATGAAGTGATTTTTTTCCAGGTTAATTGTGACTGTATATGAAATGATTATTATTATTCATTTTTTCGAAACTACCTATCAGATCATGAGAAAATTTTTTACCCTGGTGGACCTTTTAGCGAACTGATTGCAAGAAGTTCACATGGAGTCCCATAATCTCTGTTCACTATCATTTATCTTAACTTTCCGAACTTTGTTACAGGCTTAGAAAAATTTGCCATTTTTTCATGGAAAATTGACTGACTTTGGCAAAGGTAACGGGTTGCACTTAGTCTGGGACTACGTATATATAATGTTGTTCAACGATGGCAGCGTTGATGGCACATTTGGTTCATTAGTTATCAACCAGTAATTATTTAACTCTTTCGTTTGACTGAATATCAACAACCATTGACCAAGCAGTCAACAGAAGCCCGATTTCTCGTAGGCCCTACAAGAAATTCAGTCGTGACACTGTTCGAAAACACCTTTTTTTTTAAATTATGACAACATTTTATGACACCTTTGACAAAATTTGGGCGCGGCGCCACTGCTCCCAACACCCTGCCCCCTGCCACCATAAAACTCACACCCACATCAAAACACA
>JAIPMN010001278.1:8131-27246 GCA_020650975.1 Apostichopus californicus | reverse complement strand
GAGACCTCCCAGCTTAAACATTAAAGTAAGAAACATTTTATAACGATAAAACAGGCAAGATAGAAAATACATACACACGAGAAAAGTAGGCTGCTTTCTCGTAACACTACATTTCTTTCTTTCGATTGCGATAGATTTTCTGCATTATACCCACCAGGTCAGAGTGCATTTAGAATAAGAAACATTGAATCTACTTCGGAAGTACGGTTTTCCGAAATTCATCAGCAAACAGGTGGTATTGGTATTGGGGCCTTGGGGGGAATTTTAATGCGAAGTGCACGTAATTGTGCAAAGTTACAGTGACGTCACGATCTTGTGACTGGTACGCGTTATATAAATAAGTATTACACTGTTATGGGAGAGTTTAAATGCCATCGAATGACATTTAACAAAACGGGGTTTTATTCCCTGATCGATCTTGCCCGTCAAGTATTTTGCAAACACTGAAGTAGCCGGCCTACTTATGTCCCAAACGTTGCTAAATATTGTAAGACAAAGCGCTGCAATTTGAGTAAAAGAAATTTGTCGTCATTCGACAATTTTTCATCTGCTGAAGTTTTAGTCTATACACTATCCTCCGTCCCTGCATGGTAAGGTTGCATTAAGATGGACAAATTAAGCAACGGTGCGGTGTGTTCTTGCTAGTTGTCAACACAGCGTTTGATTAGGCTGCCCTTTAATTTCTTTCCCTACTTGTGTGTGTGGTACGTTCACAGCATTTTTGAAACAAACTTAATGATAAATTTTGCTGCTTCACATTTCCCTTTTCATTGCATGTGTGTGTGTTTGGTGTGTCTACGGGTTGTGGGTAAGTTAAAAGAGTTTCCCCTCTACCCTGAATTCCAAACTCCCTCTCCCACCCCACCCCTCCCCAACCAATGCACACACTCCTTCCATATGCTGCAGTGCTTACTATGCTATTGGTATAAGTATGTTTGGACGATATTTCAAGATAGTAAAGGTACCTAAACGTATCCATACTTCTCAGAGTCCCGTCGAGGATACGTCACAAATTTTGTTTGGTCTACGTCATGTGTACATTTCCTGTGTAATTACCACTGAGTTAAATACTACTAGTTGTACGCTAGTTACTTCATTCACTGGGACTGTACTTCGAGCAGCATACCACTAGCACTATCAGCACACTACACGGAATCATTTTTCTACTGCAGAAGCTTGTGTTATGCACCACAAGTTTACAAGAAACTACTCTACATCATTTGAGGGAATTCTTGAAACGAAAATGAGTCGCCAATATAACCGTGCAGTTAGGGTACGTTGGCTGGTGGATGAAGCACAAGAGTCTAACGTTATTTAAAACTGAAAGAAAGGCAAAATTTGTTTTAACTGCATAGCAGCATATTGTACGAAATGCACTGCAAGTTGGTTAGCTTGGCATGGGCTAGATTTGATAACTTGGTTATAGCATAGGCCTAGTACATTAGACCCATATAATGTGTTAGTAGGAATATGTCACACACTATTCACAGCTTTACCATATGACACTTATATGGTCTTTATTTAAAGGCATTGAAGACTCGCCCCAAACCGTGTGCGGCCATCTGAAAAAGTTTGTTGCTTGCAAGTGACGTTTTGTTCGTGTCGCTACAAAATGCAGACAGTAATGAAACGTGATACCTTGTTATCTTTAGCTGGACCTGAGTTGTCCATCGCTGTATTGTTTGTATACTGTGCTGTGGGTATTGACCGCAGCTGTATGTACTGACTGTACACAAGTGTCTAATTACTGACGGTAGCAAGCTGTGTGTGTATTTTCTGGGATCGATGCTGGTGTTTAACACTTCTGTTTCACCTCATTCGAAACTAGGTCAGATTACCGGCATTAGACGTTGCTTTTTGCGCGAGTCTTCACACCCTTTAAATTTGATCAAAGATTTGGACACTTTCATGAAAGCCTTAATTTTCACCCAATGCAGGTTAAACATTTCTCCATTGATGTTGATCTCAAGTTCATTTGACATCCAAGTAGTATCCTTATATAGGTTTAGATACATTTTAAGTGATAGGTCAAATTGAGATCTCAATGTTTGGTTGCACTATTATTTCAAGATGGTGATCTGCGGAGTCTTCCGTGGATTTGGTATTTCTGGTTTGTGAACTTGGGAAAAGGGGTAATCTGTTTCTGTTCTTCACTTGGTTGCAAAACAACTTTGTTCGTCATGGCTGCAGTGAAGTTGAATGGGTTGCCTTTGCCTACCTTGAGCAATATTTGAGAAAGTGATCGGATCCTGGGGTATCCACTCTCGTCCGTCGGATGGCGGTCCCAGGAGCAGGAATGTTAGCAAATTCACATCCCTTCCTCATTATCCTCTGAACACTTATGGAAAAGAGAAGGCTTGAAATAAGCCGGTGTTCATCCATGATCTAACATGGATAGGATCTCAAATAAGCTACTGTAAGGCTTCCTGATCCTTGGGTCTCTAAACTAAACTAGTAAGAATGTGGGTCACATGCCCATATTCTGTTACACTATACATTCTATAGAAAGTTTTCGGAACAAATTTTCTTTCTGTGTAAATTTACATTATTCTGAGCCGTTTTTCAAAAATGATCAGTGACAGCACATGAACATCCACTGACAATTCCTGTACACTTTTAATCCTGGGTCTGTTTCCGGAAATCGGCTACATACCATGATGGGTTCAGTCTTGAAGTTAAGGTACCACTCATTGGTCTTCTCCTATTAAACCTTGGATAATTCATTGCATTGAATACTTTATTTTTCCTTTACAGCAAGAGAACAAGCAAGCAGCGCGAGAGGACCGCCTCCATAACAGGGCTGTTAACCAGGCGTTACACGGCAATGTAGCAAAGGCCATGCATTTAGAGGTACAGTACATAATCTTTCTTAAGAGTTTGAATAGTGTAGGCCATCCAAAGCCTACACCCATATACATGCATGCTCAGTGGCGTAGGAAAGTACTTTTGAGTGGGGGGGCTGAAGACTGATGGCCGGCCTGGGGGAGGGGTCTTTTTTGGGATTTTTTTTGCATTTCCAGGTGGCCTCAGATGCAATTTGGTGCAATAAAGCACACTTCAACACCCACTCCATTTTGTCAATAATTTTGCATTTTCACCTGGCCTTAGATGCAATTTGGTGCTCCAAAAGAGATTTTTTTCTCAGTTGGAAATGAAAAAGGGGTTTTCTGACTTGCGGAGCGGGGGGGCGGAATGATACTTCCGCCCCACCATGTTTTTCACTGGGGGGCTGGCACCCCCCCAGCCCCACCGGTTCCTACGCCCTTGTGCATGCTAACTTAGTTATGTAGTGTATATAGTATGCCGATTTTCCAATCTGTCGCTGTTCGAAATTGGATTGAAAACCAAAGATCTATTATATCTGACACAAGGGTTCCCAATTTATTTGTGTTTGGTTATAGAACTACTGTATTCCAGAGAAAGATTATATTGCAGCTTAGTTACTACATGATGGAAATAGCTCACTGACATTATTTTGTAGGATGTACCTTTGGTGAAGTCATAAACTTTTGAATGGAAGAGGTTATTCTCATGATGATAAGGACATTATTGTAGTCTAGTTGACCATCATATATTATCCACTATAAAATCCAATGCAAATTCCTTGCAACTTCTGAGTCTTTATGAAATTTGTTTTGCAACATTAATATGTATCTCAGAATTAAAATATTGATTGAAAATATTGATTGGCTGCCCAAATGTTATGGTGTAGAACTGTAGATGGTTGGTGTAATTGTCTGTTTGGTACAGTAGATGGTGAATACAGGAACCTAATGTACCGAAAAGTTTCATTTGTTTGAACCATGTAGACTGACCTAATAAAATCCTGACATTTCCACATTTCTGTTATTCTCTAAAATCTTTTGTAGCACGCTATGTTTGCCCAAGATTCTAGAACTTTGCAACATGATAAGTGATATGTTGAAACTAAAATGCGGTTCTTGTCATGGAAAAATACTGTACCTCTTTGTCACATATTTTGTAACCTTCGATATCTTCAGAGAGTTATGATGACTTGAGAAAGACTGGCTGGATGCTCACTGTCAGGGAAAGTCTAATACTGTATGTTATAATCATAAGCAAACCAATGTTAGTTAATCCTAAAGGAAACTTTAGTAGGCTTGAGTGAGTAAAATGACCCTAGCTCTTGAGTCTTGGCTCATACAGTATGGCCGCCAATAAGCAAAGATCCAGCACAAATATGATTCGTTCATAATAATTTCAATCTCAGCTCAGTCAGTGCTGTTATCATAGAGGCTGGTGCCATCAGCTGTGGTCATGTATTTGGCATATAATAAAAATAATAAAGACTATGTCACAACATACGTACACCACACTATTTAAAGACAATGTCACAACATACGAACACCACACTTTTTAAAGACAATGTCACAACATACGTACACCACACTATTTACAGACAATGTCACAACATACGTACACCGCACTATTTAAAGACAATGTCACAACATACGTACACCAACTTAATACGATGTCACAACATACTGTACGTATACCACACTAAAGACAATGTCACAACATACGTACACCACACTAAAGACAATGTTACAACATACGTACACCACACGAAAGACAATGTCACAACATAGTGCATACGTACACCACACTTTTGGTACTGTTGGAACAAGTTATTCTAACCCTTATGTGATTTATTCCT
This sequence comes from Apostichopus californicus, assembly GCA_020650975.1. NCBI lineage: Eukaryota > Metazoa > Echinodermata > Holothuroidea > Aspidochirotida > Stichopodidae > Apostichopus > Apostichopus californicus. The sequence goes on along the minus strand of JAIPMN010001278.1, from coordinate 22,568 downwards.
TGGACCCTGTCAGGGTTTGTCATGCGTTTCCCAGATTGGGTAGTTAATTACTGTGATTAGTTTTGAACCGCAATTATGGTGTCGTTGACATTTTTTTAATTTATTTTTTCTCCAGCACAAATCCCAAGTTGCTCATCACAGAGCAAACGTTGCTGGCCATAGAGCTGATGTATTGAACCACCACCAGCAGGTCAAGCACCACCACCATCATCATTCCCCTCCTCCTCCTCACTTCCCTCATCGCACCCACCATGTACCTCCCAAGGCTAACATCACAGTTGTTCATCATCATACGGTGAGTGTGTTTGATATGTCACTTTTACCGCAATTACTTTCACATGGAAATTCTCTACTTTCTCTGTGTCCAAAGGGGTAGTATCCCACCTCTCTCTACCCCCACCTACCCACAGTCCTAGCATTCGATAGGTACTTGAGCTCAAAATGCTAGAATATATACATTAGATCTTAGTCCATGGTGTTTGCTGCAAAACCCTCCTCCACTCACTCCCCTTCCCTTTTCTGAAAGTAGCAACATCTGTTTTCTTTTTTTTAAGCTCTTTTAGGTGGTGGTTTACAAACTACTGTAGTTAGATGAGTTAAGATTGAGGATGGCAACTTTGGACTAAAGTAATCAAGCTGTGAACGACTGCAAGCAGTCAAGATTTATCCATTCTTAGCAAAATTGCCGTCTTCAATTAGTCTCTCAACGTGCAACGTATCAAGATCTTCTGAGAACTTTGGAAGTTGCTCTTTCAACCATTTCATGAACAATTTATTATTGAAATGACCATTATAGGTACAGCCTTTGACGAGAAGATCAGAATTCAGACTGTGCAGTATTCAAGCTTAGAACTATGAACAACGGTTGGAGGTTGAAGCATCAGTCCTCTGAAATAAACACCCTTTAGCAATTGTTAACAACCAGTCTGGGAATTTCCTTTTTTTTTCGTGGCTTTTATGTACATTATTTCCCTAAATAACATTTTGATATGACACTTATGCAATTAATATCACTGCACTAATGTACTATATCATGGATTGACTATCACTAGTATCATTCTCTTAGTGTTTGTACTTAGCCTCACTTAATAGTAATTTACTAGATTAAACAGACCTGTCAGCCAGTCTTGTTACTCTGACTCTCTTCAACGTAGTTAGTGTTACGTTGGGGTGCTCCGGCTCAATTAGTTCAGGGCTCTGTTATTAAATAAGTAGAATTAACAGCAGATAAAGAGAAACTCCAGTCATAGATATAATTGTAGAATATAAGCTTTATTTATTCTGTGTGGCGATATTGTTTCTGGAGTGTATCTGAACTACACTCTCTGAAGTCTGGAATGCTAGTCTTTTTCCATATTAAAAAACTACAGTATTTAAGTCATTACAACTTCCTGTGAATGGGCAATAACCTCTCTGTGACATAAACTCTTGGTCACAGAGTCTTTTACTTATAATTACTAAGGCACATAGGAGATGGCTATGACTAACCACATTCGTAATACACATGAGCTGCAACAGGTTGTCATCTGTGGTTAAGCATGAGTATTTCATGGAATTAAGACAAAGGGGGCTTCTACGAATATGATGTGGGTGTAGGGTGAATAAACTCGGGAACATGTAAGTAGTTACTCTTAAGACAAAGAGGCATAGAAGCACATGTTTAAAGTAATATGATGGGGATATAACTACATACTACATTACATTAGTAGTTCCTAATGATTACTCACAAGTAGCAAACTGTGCCATTGTTATTCAGGAATGTAATCCCAAAAGTTGCGATGCATTTTGTTGTGGTCTACATTGTAGGCAGATTATATACTGAATGACGTGTAAAACATTTGGCAGCAGTGTTGAGACTAAGATGCCTGAACCTGTCCACAATATTATAGTTACATTTGCGATGATGCTCTCTGTGTGTGTCCAAGTGTCTGTTAGCTTAATTTAATGGAGTGAGGGTGGGTATCCATGAATGCCTAGTCCAAGAGTTTCCAATTTCATACAAGCGATTCAATGACCTCCTCTTTCCTCCCCGTCTACTACAGACCACAGTTGCGCCACCACCATCATACCCGACTGGAGTTGCTCCACCACCTCCTGCCGCCGCATACCCACAGCCACCTCCCAGCCAGTATCCACCACCCCCAGCTTACACCCCTCAACCTCCTGGTAAGTTTTTGATGAAACCAGAAAAAATTGTTTCGTATTTGAAAGAGAGACATGGTGAAATTATGGTCACCAGTGCTTCATACAGCCTCAAGAAGCACCAGTGGATAAACATTATTTCAATTTTCTGTTTTAGAGATTTTGCTGACCATTACAATCTACTCATACACTGATCATTTAATCATCCTGATCATAGTAATGTCAATTTGAAACATTTGTTAGCCATGGAGAACCTAGATGTTGGTGTGGGGGTGGGGATGGGGGGGGGTTGGGAGATAGAGGCAGGTGCCTTTGGTGTAGTTTGGTTATTCATGGAGGGTGCTTAACATACATATTCAAAGATATCCTTATATTTGAACATTCTGTGGTCATTTTCATTTGATTACGCTACATGGCAGTTATAGCTCATGAAGTAGAGGGCCCTTTCTGCTTAGGTTTCTGCTTAATACTCCTGGGAATAGGATGGCGCTTCCTCAACCAGGAGAACCTAACATGTTTCAGTCATTGATTCATTTAAATTGAGGTCTTACCGATTTCTGAGAGTAATGCCAACGAATTTGCCTATCGTCTATCAATTTGGACTTCCGATTATTTTATGCATTTATTTACTGGGTAAAGCCTTTCTATTCTATTGTTATTCTTTGATTTTCTTTTCCTCAGGTTACCCTCCAGTGAACCCAACACCCAGTGGATATCCAGGGTCAGCTCCTGCACCAGCCGGCTACCCAGGGTACACAGCACCAAGCGGGTACCCTGGTGGCGTCACAGGAGTATATGGTAATCCATACCAGTAAATGTCATCGGTTTGTAAATAATTGAGAAGTTTCCAGATTCCCTGTTCCCTCCTTTCTTTGTTGCTGTCCTTTTCGGAATCATCTTCTTGCTGCGTTACGTCAGAAGATATCATGAAAATGTTCTGATTTCTTATAAGGTGTTGATATGTAACCAAAGAAACTGGAAATATGAGAGCTGTGTTTACTTTTCAATTTTGGGTAGCCGTTTTTTGGGATGAAATGTGTTTTTGTTTTATGTTTAATTGCAATGTAGTCAAAGCAATCATATATCCATAGAAAATTGTATTTATTTATAATCAGTTTTCATCACTTTTTGAAGCAAATGTTGGAAAGGGCACTTTAAGGTTTGAGAATAATAGAAGGGAAGTGAAATGTCCCAATTCTTCTTTTTATGGATCTATGATAATTTGTGTCGCACATATGCTCAAGAATTTGTGGAAATCAAACACAAACAACTTGTTTGCAGTTTAGTTTGGCTTATATTACAGACCCAAGGATCAGGAAGCCTTACAGTAGCTTTATTTGATACCCAATCCGTGTTAGATCGTGAATGAACACTGGCTTATTTCAAGCCTTCTCTTTTCGATAAGTGTTCAGAGGATAACGATGCAGGGGTGTGAACTCGATCCCATTCCTGCTCCCGGGACCGCCATTTAACGTCCCCATCTGATGGACGAGAGTGTATACCCCAGCATCCGACTGCTTTCTCAAATACTGAGGTCGTAAAGGCACCCCATTCAACATCACTGCAGTGTTTGTGAGCTCGTCTAAAATATTCCACCATTATCCACATCCTGATTTGGTTCCTATAGTCCTTTAATGTACTAAGTCTACCTTCTAAGCTTGACAAAGATTTTGATCTTTTGTTAGAACTTGAGTCTTTTAAATGAATTAGAATTGAGTTGTTTTTACTGCTGCAATTACCTGCCCTATTTCCCTTCCAAATGCACACTAATGTAACGTTCTTTCACTTTTAATGTAATATGGAGAATTTGCGTTCATAAAAATCAGAATTTAGCCGTTAATTCCCATGGATGTATGATGATGCACGGTTAGTTATATGAATCATTATATGGTTAACCAATGGTTATGTTCTCATAAAGCATGTATATATTGGTATACATGGTCAGCCAAAAGCAATGTCTGAATGTAATCCAATTCTCAACAGACTTACTCTTAAGCTTATGTGAGAAAATGATCTCTAGTATGTAGTTTTTCTTGCTGGGCCAGACAGGTGCAATTAGCAGTTAATTGACGATCCCAATTTGTAAATGCAATGTAGGCTAGGCTATGTAACTCTGCTATGAAAGTGTGGTAGGTCGAGGAGATTTGTACATCTATTATTTTCGAAAGGAACGATCGTTTTTTCAAGAATTTTACACACGTGTCGTGATATCTACATGCATGCAACGAATAGGTTTCGAGCAATATGACTGGGTGTCAATTGGACAAGTGGGATCCACGAGGGATCAAAACTACGGCGGGGTTGAATTCGTTGGTAATATTCCCTACATCTGGGGAGGTCGGTGAACGTTTCTCATTGTTGTGTAACGAAAGTGATGAATCACAACTTACTGCTCTAAGCAATCATCTTTGTTACCATGAAGGAAGGGAAAGATATGAGAGATGATTTGACCGGTAGGGGATAAAGATAAACCTACGGTCAGTTTACGTTATTAGATTTGTGCCAAACATAGTCCGACATAAAGTAATGTTGTCATTATAAATTGAAAAGAAAAGATTTTTCTTGAATAGGCATTCCAATTCATTTTTGCAATGACTAAATTTGTTCATCCTTTTGATAAGAGGCTCTTGAGTCTACAACTGAAATTTTTCAACGTTTCGTACTCGTCAATTGCACAGTTCAGGTAGGTTTTCAATCTACCTGTATAAATAAATAATACCTCAAAGAATATATGCGGAACCAAAAAAAAGGCAGTTGCTTGTAGCAAATTGTCAAAAACTCATTCCCATTAGCTTCAGAAATGGACCAGGTGTCTTGCAACCTTGAATGGTTTCATGATGTCATTTAAGAAATGTGGACAGTTATTTCAAATTCTTCAAGGAAGGACATTCTCCATGTTATGTCCACTCTTAAACACTGATTATTACTGTAATGCTTTCCTATGCTTTCCTCAATTACAGCTATACATCTCATAAGTGTAAGTATCAGTAGTTTTGAGAGCCAGCTCAGGTCGGCAACATCTATGTCACTGCTTCCCCCCCCTCACTGATCTGAAATTTTCATAAATTCATATTCTATATTTTGCTATAACTAACGTAATATGTGTAACATCTTTAACATTTAGCAGCTATGTATACAGCAGCTGATCATTTTAGGACTATTAATACTTCAAGTTCATGCATGATTCATTTATATCGATATTAAATATGTATTAAAAGCAATAAAGAGATTCTAAATCATAAATGAGTAGTTAAGTCTTTGAAGTTTTTTGACTGCTAAAACTCAAGTTTCTTTGCTATCAAGGTGTGTTCTTAACATACTTATAGTAAAGTCTGTAATTGTATTCTAGCATATTTGTCTGTGCTTGATCTCGCCCTCAAGAATTTGTACTCTTGAGCATATATTACCAGTGGTGGTTGTAAAGGGTGGGGCTGGGCAGGCTCTGGGATCCCTACCCCCTCCATTATCAGCCAGGGAAGAATTCAACCTTTGCTAAGGGTGTTCGCCCCCCTTTTCGACCTCACACAAAATATCAAGTGTATTTATTAGTACAACCTTTTATATTTTTAAGAGCTAATCATAGATTTATTTAAAAATCTAAATATGTCTGGCAGAATGACATCTAAAGTTGCAATGTTGTTGTGTGTGTGTGTGTGGGGGGGGGGGGGGGGGGGGGCCCTAGTAAAGATCAGGCTTGTAGTATGAATGCAACAGCACAAGTACCAGTACATGCTCTAACTACAAGTACTTAACCTTGCACTAGAGAACTTGAGTACAAATCCATCAGGGTGATTTTGAGTACAAACACACTACAAGACTGTTATGGATAGCAGTGCAACAGTATGTAAGTAAATCATATTTGTGCCTTTCACTCCTACTTATATACCAAATGGAATTTTATGTACCCGTACTGTTGCCAAGTGGGTAAAAGTGGTGGCAATTTGAAGTGAGGCTTTGCAACCAGGGTTCGACCCCCTGCCTTGTCATAGTGAGGGTTTTCATCCCATCTGAAAATGACTTTATAAATATTGAAAAGATTCTAAATTTGAGTTAATTTGTTGAATTGAATGCGTACCTGATGTGGTAGTTGTAAACCATAAGCCATTGCGGGCTTCTCCCACATTCGTTGACGCTTAAGCATCGTAAAAATAGCAGCCTGGTTATTATTACTCACCCTGTTGACCTCATTCTACAAGTCTGGTTCTTAGACAAGGCCATTGTACAGAAGGGGCATGTGCTATATTACGGAGAATAGGGAATAATAATAATTGCTAGGTTTAGAGAATAATATCCCAGAAAGAGTTTAGAACAAATCTTCACAAAGCCACCCATGGATTTGTCCAACATTTGTGATTTGCAGATAAATCATCTTACCAGTTTTATCCGATACACCGCCTGGAGAATATGATTTATCAGTGTTATTTGTTAATGAATGGGAAAATGTGGGATGGGAATGGGGACGTGGGTGAGGTCTAACAGAATACTCCAGCAGTTACCTATTAAAGCAAAACATGAAATTTCACACAGAACAAGTTAAAAAGGCTAATCACATCTAAGTCCGACATAGGAAAGACCAGCACACAAAAATACAACAACAAAAACAAAATGGATAAATATTTTTCAAGTTTAATATTTTTACCAAAAATGATAAATCAGAAACCATCAACATGTAAAGTTCTCCTACCTATCAGTCCAATAAACCTGGAGTGACAAGTTTAATTTTTACACACAATGTCCCCCCCCCCCCCACCTTCGCTCCCCAGCAGCCTCAACGATGCAAGATTGAGCTTTTACTTCGTACAATTATCCTTAGAACAAAAGAGGTAGCATTCATGCGTTTTTAACAAACTGGTAGGATATTCTGTTACTCCCTATCACTTCCTTCAAAGAGACCAATTTTCATGAGCATCTGTGGCTTACTTTCTTTAGATGCATTTCAAATTCCTTGATCAGTGTTAATGGGTTTGAAATCCTCAACTGCCAGTTGGATTTCATGTTTAATCCTCACCAAATTCCACATAAGCCATCACACTGAGTAAACAGTATTGTTTATTAAAGAACTTCACATGCAACATATGCATTGCAAGGAACACTCGCCCCCCCCCCCCGACTCCCCTAAAGGCCCGGTCACACTACAGCGATATTTTATCTGAATACGGTCCGATTTTAGGCCGAAGAGTGAGGTTTGTGGTAGTGAATGTAATGAATGCAGTGGAATATTCGAATACCTACTCCAAATCTGAGGGGTTCTGGAACGGACTACATTCTGAAGTGACGTCACATCAAAAAACGATAAAAATCGGAAGAGAAATCGGATAGCTATCCGATAAAAGGGAACGGAGTCAATATAAAAAGTTAGGAGAGGGCTATTCCACATCGGAATGGCTCAACAGATAGCAAATCAGGTCTTTTATCACTGTGGTTAGAAGACCCGAACGAAAAACTGGCTGTTTCGATTCCTCCGGGAAAATCGGATAGTATTCCGATAAAAAATCGGTATAGTGTGACCGGGCCTTAAAAAAAAATCTTAAATTCAGGATTACTCAATTCTAAACTTCAAGAGAAAATCTCACTGTTGAAAAACTTTTGTCATGAACATTTTCAAAATGCAAATACTAACAGGAAAGGTAGCAAAATTCATTAATGGATTATTTCGGTTTCAATTCAACCGAAACTGAAACAATAAGATTAAGCCTTATCGAAAAAGAAAAAAATTGGCCTAGGACATGCAAGAAGGGACAGAGACGGGACAAGAGGACATGCCAGGCAACCATGGGGTACCTTTTCAGTATGTATCTTTACACAAAACACATATTAAAGGGATATTTTGGAGGTAGAAGTTCACTGTTTGCTGCCAATTTTTACGCATCTTTAGAACCAAATCACGTCTTTTCTAGCGTCTTGCATCCACAGATTTGTGACTTTCAAAGATAAAATAAATGAAAAAAATTGAGAAATGGGTTTCAACTAACAGTTAAGAATATTTTTTCTCTTCCACAATCATGCCACACTGTCCAGCTACCACTGGAACATCCCTTTAACGTTCCACCTGTGGCCAAATCCCGCTACGAGATCCTGTCATATATACCACTCTACTACATACAATAAGGCTACATTCTAAGAAGATACATAACTGAATTGCCACTCTCGCACTCTTTTTTTCTTTCTTAGTTTTAGTCGCAATTCACTTTCAAAGTGCATAGTACTGCTCAGTGATTTGGTTTTGCCTCCAATCATCATCTCACCATAACCAAAGCAAACTGTACGAACATGAATAACAGAGGATAAGACTGGGAAATTACAAAGAAACTTGAAGAAAATTTTATAGATTGAAACCAGTTACAGGCTCACAGTCATCCTGAGGTCAATGTTTAGGATCCCATGGCAACCAGAAATATCATTCTTTTACCCAAAAAATAAATCATATGAAATGGGAAATAAATTTCAAAAAAAAAGGAGAAACTAAGTGGAAGTTATTTTAATGGCTATCGGCTGAGACCCTGGCTAAACCATTGCTTAACTTAATCAACAGGTTCTTTTCCTGATGCTCTGAGTTATTCTGGGGAACTGAGTATGGTTAACTTGCCTCAATGAGGCACAATGCATGCCTTTTCCATAGATTTGAATGCCTCTCTTAATGAATGTAGACCATTACATTCTACACACACAATGTAGTCTTTGGTGATGTCATTACAAGAGAGTATTATGGGAAGTACAATATGCCATCTGTGAGATCTTTGCAATAAATAACCCCCGAGTATAAACCCTTCAAACAGTTTTCTGTTCTCACAAGTGTTTGTACATGCAATAAACCGCTTCTGTCAAACACATACACTGAGTTAGAGATGGTTCTGTCCAATGTTGTCCAAAAATGTATAATTTCATGGTAAACGTGTAGAAAACACCTTAAGACACCACTGATATATTTCCAATATCCTGTGTAAGAGAAAAACATGTTTACATTCTGCTTATTTAATATTTGACTTCAAACAGTTTATATAGTCAGATAGATATCTACCATTAGTTAATGGGGAGCCTGAGTGTACAGGTGCATAACCCATACAATGATATCATCGGAGTTTGTCCTCTGTGTAACTTGTCATACTCGTTAGTCGTTAGCCACTAAGTACATGGTTATCCAGACCGTCGTATGATCTGGATTATTCAGATCCAAAAACAAACCAGCCTGTGATTGTAATATGTACGGACAGATACAATGGCAAAGCTACACTTGAGGCAAGGGTCGTACAGAATTGAAGGATAGAGTCCATAGTTTTCAATGTGGAGTTACAATTGAGATAACAAAGTGACTGTACACGAGAAAGAAAAATCACTAGGACCTTAAAACGAAGTGAGTTATGACAATTCTGTACTTCAGTATAAGAAACTTTAGTATCTGGATATATGTATATATATATTTTGTTATGACTGAGTGTTGTTCATATTTCTCAACATCCTACAAGTCCCAATGTGTCTAGATAATCCCATTTTTACTGTACATGTTAATCATCAGGGCTACGGCTGTTCAAGGAGACCAGACTATAACATTACAATCGGCTGCACTTCAAATAGCATTGAATAGGTAATCATTGTACAAACTCAGTATGTTGTCTGCTAAGTTTGATACTACATGAATATGCAAAAACTGTCTCTTGTATATGCAAAAACTGTTTCACTCAATTTCACATTGCAATAATAATAGTAATAATAAAGTTTATTCAATAATGTATCCTGTGATAAACACTCTGTGTATAAAATCGATAACACTGACCATATTTTTAAAGGTCACCAGTATTAAGTCCACAAAATATGCTAGACAGTTACATGATGGCAACTCTTACTGAAACTTCAATCGACATTTACTATTACCCATGAACCCATTCTGTCTCACGACCCATGAACCCAATCTGTCTCACAGAGATAATTAATTGTCTTAATGAACACTCCTTGATGTCTGTGAATAACCAGAACAGTCACATGGTTCCAGAAAAGTACTCTCGAGAACTTCTGGCGTTTTCGTTAACTATTATGATGATGAATCAGTAAAGCCTCTTGAGGTAACCTATTAAGATTTCACATTCAACTTTGACCCCCAGATCAATATAACCAATTGTACAGCTCAAATGACATGTTGCTTTATCTCCTTGGGTAACATTAACATGGCAGCAACTTTGTTACTTGAAGACTCTACAGCAAAATTGTTTCATACAGAATGGGAAGGGATGTAGAGGGGGGTGGGGGATGGTAACCAAGAAGGGAGAGCACGATGGTAAACACACTAATTTATATTGAACAATTGGTGTGGGTGATTGTTTGAAGCCGAGCAATCTTCCCACTTTAGTCAGATTATCCGCACGCTGCAAACAGACTACAGTCGTGTCTTCAGTTGAATAAATTACCTTCCCAACAACAGATGGAGGAATGACATTAACAGACAGACAAACTGACACACAGTATCATCATTACATCAAATATGATGTCTTTACAGCCAGCCATCATTGAGCCATGTGTATAGATATTTACAAAGCCATAAAATGTCACGTTTCCAGAGAATGAACCGATTAAGATTAAAGTGTCAACGAAAAAGAACAAATTTTACAAGGTCTGTGTTACACTTTGATGACTTATAAAATCTTCAGACGTTAACACATTTATATCACTCAGTTTCAGAGGCCCAGTTTTATGGACGAGACCAGGCGGTGACTTACACAGTACTATAAAGCTCCACAAGTCAAATTTTTTCATTTTGCAAAACTAGGTTTATGGCTGAGTAGAGTGAGTTTCATGACTGGTTAAAACACATCAATATTTATAAAGAAGCGTAAAAATTTGAAAAGATGATTTGTGAGGCGGGGAAGGGAAGATAGAGGTAAATTTAAAAAAAATCACTTTACTTGAGAGGTAGTGTATTTGGAATACTGCTGGTTTCAAGCCACGAGATATCCATCATAAACTGTGTATTCCAAACATCGGTAAAGAATTTCCAAAGTTGCGGGACAAGGTTTCGTTTCAAATTAAATGAAACGTGCTTGTTTAATTCTGTGTTTGGCAAAGCTTCGTTGCTTTCAAAGGAAGCATCTTATCCATGTTACCTTAAGAATGACAGTTAAGTATGTTCTGTAAAAGCCAAAATCTATTTATTTTTTTTAAGGATAATTTAAGAAAACAAAGAGAAGACATAAAGGCACAAAGGAATCATGCATGTCAAATAACACTCATATTTTTGCACATATTTTTACATGCTTTTGGTTTCTGTTAACTGTCATTTTTTGAGGCCAAAATGGGCATTTGTTCAATTTTCAAATCACACAATTTATGGCCTATAATGCCACATTGGTGTATAACTATGAAACCATAGTAATCTTGTGGATTTGAAGCACACAGTATGGCATGATGATGGAGTTATCTTTACCAAATTGATTCACATTTTTTAGTCCGTAAATAGTGAAAACAATTCCTTGTACAATCTTACAAGCAATCATAGAAGGTAATTTTACGAACGTTTAAAGACGATCGTCTTCTTCACAATCCGTATTTCTTGGATATGCTTAAACTGAAAAAACAATCACATTATGTAATTTGAATATTTTTGATGATTAATGGTGGAATTTGGAGAGAAAAAAAAATATCTGGCTAACGATGTCATAAAATCAAAATGATCTCAAAATGATCTGAAAACTTTGGCAAAGCGTGTTTGCTTCAGGGATAAAAATGCAAATGACTCTTGCCTTATAAAGCTGTCTGGAAGGGTAAAAGAAAGGTAACAGACCAAGTTTTATTAAGTTACACATTAACAAAGGATAAGAAATAAAAGGTTCACTTCTCCAAAAACAAATATGGATGATTGGATGACATAGGACAATATGGTTTGACTGAAATTAATGTGAAGTGTTTACTCAGTGTTCCTTACGTCAAGTAAGTAAGAAACAGAAAAGTAAACGATAAACAGAAGATAAAAAAAAAAAAAAATAGCCAAGCTTGAGGGCTATTGTTTCGCAACATGTACAACCATTTGCCACACATGCTTTTGCACACAATCTTGAGCAATTTTTAGAACACAGGCTTTCCACAGTAACAAATGGAATTCCTCATTGAAATCTTGTTTCAGTGTGTATGTATGTATATATATATATGTATATATATCTATATATTTATTTTTTTTGGTTTTTGTTTAATCATCACCATTTTTTTTCCTTTTTGCACGGTTATGAAATAAGCACCGAAACTTATCCGACAAACATTTTTAACGGGTCTGATGACATCAGAAACAGCAGCGGAACTCGACTCCGAAAAACCAAAGTTCTTTTTTTTCTTTCTTTGTTGTACGAGCAGTTTTTTTTGGCGTTTTTTTTTTCTAGGGAGACATCATAAGTATCTTGATCGCTTTGGAGATGGTGAATCTGGAAGAGTTTCGATTGTGTTCCTCTTTCTAGCATCCTGCGAGTTGCTAAGAACGTCCTCAAGGTCTTGTAGCGAACTGCTGTGTCTCCTTCTAGAATGTGGGGGTGATTGAGAAACACCTACATTGGCCATGGCTCCATTCAGTCCTGTACATGGAGAGAAGAAAAAAAAGAAACATTTTAATCCAAGTGAAACTTTGGTTCGTTTCTAGAGCCACACGATAGGTAGCACATAACCAGGCAAGCAGATATGGTGAATTTAATCATATAGTCTACAGATAATCACCATGGTTACTTAACTGCGGCAACTTTTCACAAAAAAATCCAGAGACACTTGAAACAAAGTGGTTATCTTATCGGGATTCATTCAACTTCAAGGAACCAGGAAAGGGGCTGAGTGGTGCAAAAACATAGATTTATACAAAAAGGTAGCATTGTGTGTTCAATGAAGAGGGCTTTGGTACCCATGGCTGTTAACTTAGAGTACATCTGGCACAAAGTTCATCACAGACAGACAGACGGGCATAGATTTACCAACTAGGGGTGTATACGTAGCTTTTCCCATAAGTTTTGTGAGCATGATGAAACATACTCTTTGCTTGCTTGGAATCAATATCACACTCTCGTCCATTGAGGCTATGCGGTCATTGCTGTGCAATTAGTAGCTTTATCAAAGGGGACCCAACTGTTACAGTACCATGCAAGAAATAATTCATTAGATGTTCCATAGCAAAATTCTATTCAAACTGGGCAACTTGCTATAAAAGTGCAAAAACATATAGCAGATTTTGTACAATTGTACATTATTTAATAAAGGGAGGGGGGAGGGGATTCAGCACCTTCCATACTGCTACACAAAATGTGAATACCAAAAGTACTCCCTCCTGCCATGTTGCATGACACTTCTACCTAAAGAGAGGATTTTAAGGTTTTATAGGATCATGAGAGATTGGCATATGGTTGTAAACTTACAAAAGAAATTTTCAAAAATGTAGGAGTCTGAAAAACTGACCGTGCAAAGCTAGAGCATCTCTGAATGTTTGCAGTTCATCTCCAGTGTCCTGTTCTCTGGGAGGCGAGGACGGAGTATGCGAACGGGGAGATGATCTATCCGATGAGCTTCTGGGCAGCTGTACGCCTCGAGGTCTTGAAGGCGGGGAGTTACCGCAGAGAAATGCTAGTAGGTCCTCCTTATGAATAAACCGTCTCCTCTTCTTGGCCCAGGCTACCACGTCTCTCGTCCTCCTCTGTTGACCAATTTTAATACCCAGATCTAGACTACGTCTGTGAGATTCTATACTATCTGTGAAGTAAAACATAAAACGGTGTGTTGGTACGTTACATCAATCTGAGTGAAGAGGAACACATGGCAAAACAGTGCAAAACCAACTGACCAATCAGAATAGAGGAGATATTCGAGTTAGACCCAAAGAGTAGTTATGTGGTAGGCAACTGTCTATTTATTAAGTTGATGAAGGAAGAAATGGAATTTATTCACAGATTTTGAACACCACTGCGTCACTCACCGAAATGGTACTACAGTCGTAACAAATTTGGACGCTAAAGTCACAATATTGGGAGCTTTTAACAAAGGATATTTTAAACCCATTGGGGAAAACAAAGTGGTTACCTAAACGTAACATGTATGTACAACAGTAAGTCCATCTTTCTCCACCTGGGGTTTGAGGACCTTCAGGGGATCTGCAAAAATATGGTTACATTTGGGTACATTAGGGCAAAGGCAGGGGTTCTGTAAAATCCAAACAGGTCCATCAATACTTTATGCGATAAAAAATCAGAAGAAGTTTGACAGTGGTATCTTTGATAAGAAAACTATATTGACCTCACTCCCAATCACAGGGGAAGTAGGGGAGATGGGGGGGGGGGGGGGGGGG
>JAIPMN010001277.1:12104-26107 GCA_020650975.1 Apostichopus californicus | reverse complement strand
TAATACTCTATTACATGAGGCAGAACTACGATAAATGAGATGTAAAAACAACCCATGAAAACTTAGCACTTTGAAAACTGTGTTGTTACAGTTTGCTGTATAAAGGCTGTTTAGTACTGGCATGCTAAATATACATGGGCAATTACACAGTAAACCAACACGAAATGATAACATAGAGGTTTTCCACCCCTAAAATTGATATTTCCAATGTTCTGTAATGTTCAATATTACTCATTTGAAGCAAAGAGCTAGAGTAAAAAGTTTCAACTTCCTACTTGAATTTTGAAAAAATGGCCCATTAGACTCCTATAGGAAAATAACGGTTGAACATTGACATACGGCAAGAAAATACAACGGTTGCAAAACATTGACATACATCACATAGATGGCAATTTTTCATAAAGTTTGAAACAAACTTAGTCTTTGACCTTTTCCTATGATGGCATACAGTCATGTCTAACTCACAACCAAATTAGAGTAATATATGATGTATATATCACGCTCAGTACAGCATGAAATAGATAACGGGCGAACATGTAAAAAATGTTACAACCGTTATAAATTTACGTTAAAAAAGGGCATAACTCAAAAATGTTGAAAAGTATATGATCCATGTTACTGCACTCAGAATCTTAGCCAGTAGTGGTTTATATAAACACTGAAAACATCATTTTTTGGTGCACATGGGGCACAGGTGGCAAATTTTAAGAAGTTTGACATACAAAAATGTAACTAATGTGTATGTCAATCTTTTTCAAACGTACCACTATACCCCCATGTGCATCATCAAATGAAGTTTCCATGGTTTTTATAAACTATTTCATGGTAGGAATCTGTATACACAAAAGGAACTACATGCACTGTATACTTTTTGAGTTTCGCAATTTTTTGTGGTACATTTATAACGGTTGTAACACATTGACATACTGTTCGACCGTTATCTATTTCATGCGCTACTAAGCCTGATATGCATCACCTATTGCTCTCGTTTGGTTGTGTGGCAGGTATGACTATATGCCATCATAGGAAAATGTCCAAGACTATATATGTATTAAACTTTATGAAAAATTGCCTGCCATGTGATGTATGTCAATGTGTTACAACCGTTATATATTTCTGGTGTATGTCAATGTTCGCCCGTTATTTTTCCCATAGGATTCCAATGGACCAAAATTTCAAAATTCAAGTAGGATGTTGAAACTTTCTATGCTATCTCTCTGCTTCAAATAACTAACACTCATCCTAATAGAACAAAGAAAATACCAATTTCAATACTGAAAACTGCATGTGTTGATTTTCGTGTTGGTTTACTGTGTAAAGGCCCATTTATGAAAAATAACTTAAACATTGCCAGTGAAGAAACTAGCTTGATTTCCATACCAAACATAACCCTACATTACTGCTTATTATCTGCGCTATCCCTGGGCTGTTTTCAAAAGAGCCTGTATAGTATCAAATTAACGATTTGTGTCGTAAATCAGGAAAATGATCTATAGATATTGAGAAGTCTTGAGTTTTATAGACGATTAAATGTCTCACTGAGGGCAAAAAGGGATTTGTAGTAAAATCTTTGTTGAAAGTTTGAGCATTTTCATGACCACTTAATTAGCTTTCTAAGCATATCATTTTTATCAATCCATTTTTTTTTCAATTCCATCTGATTTTAAAACCTTATTTGGACAATGCAGCTCATTAGCATGACTAATGTAGGTACTTTTCATTAATTCCTAAATTGAAATATTAAAATGAAAAAAAATGTTACATTTTCACTTTTCCAAATTTGTTGCTGTATGATTACTGTGTACAATGAAAAACCATCTGGACCAGTCTGTGTGAATAATGAAATATTGGATCAAATTTCATTAAAGGAGATATTAACCCTAGCCTTTTCTGCTTAAAGAGAATACCCTTTTGCAGTTCGCTCTTTTCGACGGAAGCAGCACAAATGCTTCAATACATTTCTTTCAACCTTAAAAATTGATTTAATTGCTACCATGTTTGTTTGAATTCCGACTTTTCATGGGGTAAGCGAGCCACATATATCGCATTTCAACAGAAAGAGTTGCCAATTCCAACAATAATTAATATTGCATCTAAGCAAAAAGAAAGAAATATGTTGTGTTAGATAAAAAGTCTGTTTTTCATTTATAATACATTCTAAAAGGTTTTAAAGGTAGAAAAAATATTTTTCGAGCGTAAGTGTGTGGTTTCTTTTTGCAATATGGAGGATGTAACGACAGCTGAAATTACACAACTTTGAAACCTATATTAAATATCCTATAGTTCACTATAACTAAGGCAACATGTAGTCAAATCCTTTTTTTCAAAAACACTTTCCAGACATGGGATTTGTTTAAAAAAATGAGCACATGGATGCATTTGGAGTTGACTGCGATTCGATTCGAGCCTGAATACACAGTGGAGGAACAGTGGCCGACACTGGCAGTTACTATTATAATAATAATAATATTAATAAATGAGATAGCGCCAAATCAGTAGACAAAAGTCACTGCTCAAGGCGCTTTACAAAGAAAGCAGATTAATTTACAAAAGAACAAGTGAAAAGATGGGCCTTAAGTAGACTTTTGAATGTAGAAAGTTTAGAGCATGTTCGAATGTGATCTGGTAAATTGTTCCAGAGATAAGAGCCAGAGTATTTGAAGCTTCTGTAACCATAGGTCTTCAAGCGTGGTTTTGGAACAGTTAAATACAGTCTGTTGGAGGAACGAAGTGTGCGAGTTGGAATATATGGCAAGGGAAGTTGTGACAGGTACACAGGCTGTTCCAGATGATGAGCACAAAAGGTGAGAAGAAGACAGTCTTGAAGAGCCCTCGTTATTGAAATTATGTAGCAGTCCTGCGACAGAGGGGCAAGCCTGGTGCTTTCGTGCCTTCTGTACGTTCTCTTTTCTCTGGAAATCTTTTGCGCTCAAGAAATAGCATATCGTTTTCCATTCCCTGCTCCTTATTTCCCTGTCCTGTTTACACAATGATTGGTACTACGGCCTTTTGCACCAAACTTCCTAACAATCTCCGAGAGTAAGTGTACAGTTCATGTGCAGACAGGGAAATTGTTTAACTTAGGATGAGGCTCGCTGTCGACATTCTTGAAGAGCCCTCGTTATTGAAATTAACATAATGGTAGCCAACACAGTAGATGTGAAAAAATAATGAGAAATTACCTGGAAATTCTGGGAAAGGTAGTTTTGACTAGTTATTTCACAGAGGGTGTAAGAATATTAGTCTCTACCATGAGGTCACTTCAAAACTCCAGAGTTTATTACTCCTTTAAATACATTATTTATTTGCTCAATACACATGTAGCATTTACTTTCTGACCAAAAACAATTATGTACATCAGTTTCTTAGAACTTTTCAAGATTAACATTCTTGTTACGCACAAGAGCAGATTTGGCAAAAAAAAGCTACTTTTCAATACAGACTTCTGAATTTGAGTGCATAATTTTCTCTGTCTCTTTTTTGACATTATGGATTATTTGATTGATACTACCGACTTTTTCATGTTTGCTAACAGTAGTTGTACCAGAGGTCATTGTCTTGAACTCCAATGTCACATAGTAGGATTAATATTCGGCATAACTTTTCTTCTAATAGGGTTGTGAATGAGTGGAACGGTTTGCCTGAGAAAGTTGTACAAGTTTGCAAGTAGTGTCAATGGGTTTAAGAATGCTTTGGACAAGCACTTTAAGCATTGTAATCGGGTCTGAGTGTTTGTGTCTTCAGTTTTTTTTCTCTCTCTATAGGGTCCTTGATGGGGACTTAAGTGTCCCTCCTGATCCTTTTTTTCTACTAAACTAAACTAAACCTATATGAGAAAGGGTACCAGTTCTGCCAAAATATTTGTAAACAAAATTAGCACACCTGATGATATTGGTATTTACTGTATACATAGATTTAAATATAAAATATATAGTGATACCTTGGTCTTCTTGTACCAACAGATCTAACTGTACAAACATACAGGTGATGACAGCTGTTACCATGCATTTGGTTCCGTTTTAAAGAGCATTGAATATTTGCCCTAGCAACGTGTATCAAGATTCACTATTTGCTCAGCGATTTCTTTAACAGAGTGCTAGTGTGATCTTCTATTTATATGGCAAACCGAGCACAAATCAAATTCCCTGCCTATATATTACGGTCATTGAAAAGTCAAGACTTGAAATTTGTGGATTTTGCTGTTTGCCAGGAGAAAAAATGGCACTGGCATTTTCTGTCAGTAGACACTATGAACATTAACACATGTACTAGTTCGGTATGTTAACGATTGTCAGACAAAAAATTAGCATGATTTCTGTACCATTAAAGGCATTGAAGACTCGCCCAAAACCGTGTGCCGCGCTCTGAAAAAAGTTAACTTTCAGTTGCTTGCAAGTGAAGTCTTGTCTTGTCGCTTCAAAATGCAGACAGTAATGAAACGTGATACCTTGTTATCTTTTATCTGGACCTGAGATGTCCATCGCTGCTATGTACACTGTGTTTTGGGTATTGACGGTAGCTGCATGTATTGACTGTACACTACAGTGTCTAATTACTGACAGTAGCAAGCTGTGTGTGAATTTTCTGAGATCGATGGTGATGTCTATCAGTGCTGTTACACTTCATTCTAAACTAGGTCAGACGTTTGTTTGTGCACGAGTCTTCACTCCCTTTAATACTTACAAACAGCAAGTACCATTGGTTTGCTATTAAATGTTGGAGCGGTATAAATTGTTATTGTAAGTCTTCTTATTTAGAAAAATGACAGGGAGAACTTTATTATTGCCAGCTAGTTTTTTTGACAAGTAGCTAAAATAATGCAAATGATAGGCCTGAAAGAATACGATGTACAGCCTACAGGTCATGAATGACACTTATAAGTCCTAACTTTCACATGGCAGTTACACAATGCCTACCGAAACAAAACTGTTAATGTTTACAGGAGCTTCGTTAATATAACACACCAGATCCCAGTATTCATATCTATACCAGATACTTAGGACTTGATAGCATTTGTATTGTGAACGGTTCTGTGGTAGCCCGTTCGCAATGAGCCAGTCAGTAACTGTATGCACCAATATTAAATACATTACCCTTTTCCACCATCACCCGTTACAAACATGGCATCTTTGGTGTCTTAATAATTATATACAGCTGCATATGCATATCACAGTTTGCAAAGTTAGGGAACACACAAAATTACTGTACACCACCATACATTACTTACACTAGGCCTAGGCCTAAGCCTACAACTACAAGGACTTATACCTATATGTTGGCATAGTGTATTTGTTCTGGGGATAACCAATCATTATTTCGAACCGTTTACAGTGTATATTATTATGACTACGGTATGTATAGGACTACAATAATACAGTAATTGTTAGGCCTCTTACTTAGTCCTACTCGGAGTACTCCCTAGCCTACAGTTAGTACAGTAGTTGAACTAAGGCCAAGGCGTAGGGCACCTCAACATTAGTAGTGACTAGATTACAGGCCTCTTTCAAACTGTCAGTTCTTCAGAAAGTTCTCTTACGATAGAAATTTTAAGAAGAGGCAAACCATTATTTGTCCTCGGTTGTAAGATTTCAGTTTGATTCTGTTCGTGATTGAGTGCTGAGGTGAAAATCACAGCGGTCGATCGTTGAACAGCCGTATAACAGTTGTAATTGGTATCAGTTCTGCGATATTTTGATTTCCCACTCACTTGAGCTGGCAAAAAGGGAAATTTGGGAAAGTTATGTCGAGTGACGTCATACACGTCGGGAGGGTAGGCCCTACCCATCATAGGGGACCGCAAGCCGATTTCCAAAGTACACATCTGAAATTTGTTTCATATCCTACATAAATGATAACTTCATAGGGGGAGGATCGAGGGGGGGGGGGAGATCTGAGCAATTAAAGTGTGGGCATGGATTCGGGTGCCAGTGTCAGTTGTGAGTCATGCATACTTGGCAACACTGATTTGTATTTGTAAAAGCCATTCAAAAATATAATATATTTAATGTCAAATTTTTACTTAATCCTTTCTTTTGAAAATTGAGGGGACGGGGAAGCAAGACCGGGAAAGCCCGTTCAACTTCTTCCTGTAGCCCTGGCAATTTTGAATACGTATACATTCATCTATACATTAAATATATGGTTAACGATATCTCAAATTCATCAAAGTCGATAAGGAAACTATTATAAAATAGCGGGAAAATTAATTAAAGAGTTTACCGCCGACACTGATAACGTGACACTTCTGTGAAGGACAGATTTATCCTCTTAACTCTTCTAAGTGAAACTTCATGTCAACTTGATTTGAACTCTAACCCCTGTTGTGCGAATTCAGGCGATATTCATAAAATCATGAGTTCTCAACTTTACAGGCCCGCGGAGGAGGGGCTGTATAGTTCAATCCGACACGCGGAAGAAAAAAATTAATGGATTTATAAGTAATGATATAGCTCTAATCGGGGTCAAGATCTCTATTTATATTCTGACTTTTACATGGAAGCCTATATTGAAGAAGTCAGCATTTACTGGACATGGGGACCTGATGTCACATGCGCACATGCACTAACTTCAAGTTCCCTATACATTAAAGGTATCTAATGTCATCAAGACAAGACTGCATGTGTCTATCACTGATCTGTACACTAGTGTACAGATCAGTGGTGTCTATGCATACAGTAATAGCACATGATTACCGTACATTTCGTGTTCACCTGTTTCTCATTGTAGAAGTACATCCACAAAGCGCAGATCCAGATGGAAGGGTTAAAAAATTAAGACACATTTTAAATCAACATAATCATCATTTCTCATGTTGAGAAAGAAATGCACTCTTTGGCACAAGAATATCAAAACCATCGGGGTAGGGGGTATAGGGGGATGATTGTATTGGCTCTCCCCAGTAAAATGTTGGGTGATACATCCCTCCCCCCCCCCCCCCATTCTCCACGGAATCTCTGCCAATGCCCATAGCACCAACGAAATAAAGACACAATCATGCGAAGTCTTACGATGATAAAGAACTAACAATTCAACGTGAAGTAGGAAACACCAATTCACCCTAAACGCCCTCTAATTAGCTATATGTCTTACGCAGAGCTCTGGTCTTGCGCACCGCTCAATGACTTACGTAAGCTATACATAAACAGGCTACAGTATGCAATACATGTGCAAACATTTGAAGGAATGGAAAGTTGTAACTTCCTGTAAATTGCAGAGAATCTGTCAACTTGTCAAGAGTGAACTAGAAACGAATATAACGTCACACCCTGTTACACTCTTATGAGTGGTGGGGGTGGGTCCTTCTGTGGGAAAATGCCGGTATTACTAAATGAAATGGAAAAGCCACGGTTGACGTTTTTGAAAAATAAAAGTTTTCTTTGATAAAGTGGCAACGGTTGCTCAGGGGATTCTTTGTTGCTGTCTGTATTATTGATGTTTACTACTTGTGTATAGGAGCCAACAGAATACTATGACCATAATATATAGAATAGGAGCGGCACAAAAGCAACATATAGAAGGATGCGGTAGGGGGTGTTACCGGGAAGACCTGGTGAGTGATTTTCTCATCTGGGCGGGGTGGGGGGGGGGGAGGGTGGGTGAGTAAGGTTTAATATAGCGGGACTGGACTTTTGTATAACCTGATCGAGGTGTGATAAGTTTAAGATGACTGGTTCATTTTGAGCTCAGCTGAAAGCTTTCAGCTGAGCTATAGCGATTCTGCCGAAATTCTGTCACTTTTTGCCAACGTGTTTGAATGACTGCCTTTTCGTAAGTTTTTATTTGATTTGGCAGAAATTTCATCCGTGGTTTGTGTGAGTCAAGTTTTTATAAAAGCGTTCATAATTTATCAATTTGAAGGTCATTCCGGTCACGAGGAGTGATTTTCTGAAAACGTAAATATATACTAGCCTTTGTCCAAATTTGCTGAAATGTTGTGGATATAACGTTTTAATGGTGGTGAACCAAAGGTGTTCAGTAAAAAAATATTGTTGTCGTCATGTGAGGGCCGAAAAAGGGTCCTCTGTAAAGTTTTTAGTTATGATAAAATGAAGGCCACGGATAATATGCAAATGATTATGAAATTTGTCTTTCAATTTTGTAATATTCATGACCATGCAGTATGCGTTTTGGTGTGAATAGCAAAATGTCTTCCATCTTAATATTTCCGTCATTTTGGGAATAATTCCACTCGTGGAAGATTTGATCAAGTCAAATGTTTACATGTTATGCATGTTTGTTATGTAGTTCGATGTCATCTCTGTAAGAGGACTACTAAGAGATTTGCAATTTGACTCTTTTCAACAGTTTCTGTGTGGAATACGACATTTTAAGAATGACCTAAATTGTTGGAGCTGATTCCGATTTCTGCTCTTTAAACGTTTCTCTGTGGTACGTCAATTGTCAACAAGTTGCAAGTCGGTCTAGTATTATTGTATGGGTGCAATTTTCGTTAGCACTTTTGGGTCAGCACAATTGAAACGCGATATCCATAACATTTTAGCAGATATAGCAGCGTTATACCTTTTTTCAAGTTTTCGTTCTATTTATTGCATGAATGAAAAGTACGTAGTGCATATACTGTTGGTTCTTTGTTTTTTTGTTATGGGGCAGAGTTTATCCCTAGTACGAAGGAACTTTCCCGCAATACAACGATATCGGTAAGTTTTTCTGGGGCTAACAATGGGCGGTAATACACACAACAGTAATTAGGGCTGAAAACCGTTGAAATCAGTCCATGTCGCGAAATAGTCACCGGATTGCAGAATATGTAGCTGCGAAATTCGTGGAAATTCATTTCTGAAATGTGTAATTTGAAACACTTGTTATTGATTGTACCCGCCATGCTATAATTATGTGTCGCATTTATCATTGGTTATTTTTAAAAAAAATATCTTTATGTCTCTTTAAAAAAATTTTTTTTTTTTAATGTTTAGAACTTTCTAACATTGTAACACACTATGTCTGCTAAAAAGAAGCACGTACAATCATATGTGAAGAAAGGAAATAACACCGTTATCAATTCAATGTCTTATATTTTTCGCACAAGCAAGTGGATAAACTGCTCAGAAATAATGCCAATCAAAACAAATTTCTCAAATAGAAACTTAGCTGAGCTTTGCTGCTCCTGTTTAAGATATATTGTTATAGATCTAGAGTTTTGGCTGAGGTTTGTTATGATACTAAAACAGAGAGAGAACATATGTGCTTATTATATTAACTGTGGATTTCAGGGCATTACGCAAGGTACAAGAAAGATAAAACACAGATTCCAGTTTTATGGTCAACTTAGGCCAGACTTCATATTTGGTAAAGCAAACTATATATTTGTTGGTGGGGATTTTTCCTCCGATTTAACATGTACAAGCGAGTGATTAATGATATTATGATTTGATTTCAAAATTACTTCGTTTCAAAAAGAAAATTCATGTCAGTATCTTAATTACACATTGAAACAGATAATTGGAAAACTTAAAGAAAAGTGATTGACTTTCAATTCATCACTTGAAATGGAACCAGCACTAATCGTGCAATCTCTGCACTATAGCAGATGATCGAATGTCTTCGCAGCATCGCAACAAAACAGTTTCAAAATAGAAGAAAACTGTTTGTTGTGGTAAACTATAATATGAAATCAGCTGCCATAAAGAGCTATTTTTGGTAATCATCTATGGGTAATGTTAAAGATTTGGAATTTTAAAATAGTGGCCCGATATTATTACCGATTTTTAACTTTGATATGTGAAGGTAATTATATCTGCTCTGATGAAGAATCTCGTTAATACACCTTTTTTTTCTCCGGAGTTTCGACGTTTCTCATGACGGGAGAAAGTACCCAAAACTGTTATTTTAAGATATTTAAAATATTTCGCAAAGTTCGTGCTCTTCTTTAAAATAATACCAATTTAAAAAAACATATGACGGTGTGATGTCTTTTCTTTGCTTCCGTACTTAATAGGGCGCCCAACAAGTTCGTCAGCCGTCATTTCATTGGATAAAACCTAACGTGCAGCCATTTTTTATCTTGTATCCAATTAAATCAAGGCTGACGATCTATGGGCGGAGCTTGTAAACAAAAACAACAAAGTCTGTTTCAAGAACTTACGAGTGCTTTCTACACACATTCCCTGACTGTTGATTTATAATTGACATACGTGTGTAGGTTGTACGAATACTAATTGAGTTGAGTGCCAGAACATTCCTGTACATTCCGGCAAGGGATTTTCTCGATAATTGGGATGATACGAAGTTGCTGGAATACATTTTAACGTGGAATATTGGAATAAAAACACGGATAATCGTTTAACTATGAATACTACTAAACCCAAAGTTAGAGAAGTCACAACCGAAGATCCTTTACCGTCTGGTTGGGAAATGGTTATTCACCCCGACAACGGTTGGCCAGTGTTCGTAAATCATAATACCAAGACAACTAGTTTTACAGATCCAAGACCTGCAAAGTCAGTTAATAATAGTAGACCTGCAGAGGTAAGCTACATCAATTCTGTTACTGCCCTTATGTGTTTGTAAGTGTGATAAGGAAACAGCTGTTGGAATTTGGCAACATGAAGAAAATGTTGCCCATATTTAGCCTAGGCTATAGGGCTATTCTATTTGTACAGTACACTAAGTGAATAGGACTTACACCATGGAGGTAGTGGGTACTTTATTGTGCAGTACTAGCAATCAGTACCAAAGAGGCATAGGCAGGACTCAACTACTGTATTAAAGTGATAATACTGTGCAACATTTGTGATTCTTCAGATATATATTGGAAAGTTGTTCCAAGCTGCAAGGTACAAAGAAAGATTTTCAAAGAACGTAATTAAAGTCAACATTAAACAGGTGGGACCTAAGGCAAACACGAAACAAATTTAGACACATCTGCACAGATTCAGTGGAAGTTTTTACCAGAGCCTGGCAGCCATAACAGCCAATGAACAAGTAATATTAAGTGTGATGTATATCAGATGTGATACTGTTATTGAGAAAGAAAAAAAAAGCAAAGGATACATGCTGAAATATTCCTGGAGAAAATGATGCCAAAATTTATGCTTGATATTTTATCCACCACTTTAACAAATTTTGCATGTATGGAGGGGAAATTCCATTTCCAAGTCTGCTAACCAAGTAATTAAATTTTATCATCAAAAGATGAAACATGGATAAGAAGCAACATCATAGTTTGCAATTCACACTTGTTCACAAACATGCATCTAGGCTTGTCAAGAATATAAAGGCTTTAAAAAATAATTACTGTATAAAGCAGGAAAATTAATGCACTGTACGTACAAAATAAACAAAATAAAAGTTCTGCGTTTAGTCTTTATAAACCGGGTCCTTGATGCAGGCAGACATGGGGGGGGGGGGCGTAGCAACTTCAGCTTCATAACATACATCATACAGAAAATAATATCTCACTCCTGTAACTCCCGCCCCCTCCCCCTCCCTCCGCCCTTCTCCAAAACTCATATCTGTTTCAGGGTCCCTAACAAGGGCATTCAAGACTGTATACATGTTACATGTTCCCATATCACTTGCTATTAACTGTGTCTTCCTGCTTCAAAGACAAACGACACTCAATTCTTCTTAGCCACTGTGTGTTAATTGTTTATAAGCTGTATCTACCGTCCCTGACATATATTGTACAGGAAACACGGTGTTCTCACAGATTATTTATCGCCAGGAAGGAATTTATTAATTACTTGGGCTTGCATAAATGCCACATATATCCTGAAATGGTGGGGGCAGGATACCTTGTTCTCATTGTCAGTTGACAAGTTCAGCAAAAAATTTGTAACAGTTTGACATGCGTCAAGTTTGCAGCCTGTATACAATGCAACTAAATATGGACATTGTTACATAATTTAATTTTATGAAGGTTTATATTTATTTCATTACCTTGGTACAGTAGTTTCTTTCTTAATCTTACTTACCTTTTTTAGTACAGTACAGTACAGTTAAAGTTCCTTCTCATGTTCCAAACAAAAAAGGAGGCAACTTTAAATAAGTTGTCTTGCTCTTAAATTAAATTAGTTGGAGATCTAGGTCAGCAATATTAAATGTTTAGTGTACATGTGGTGTATTGAATTCAACATACTGGATGGTACAGTATCATATGCATATAGAGTATACATATGACTTTTGTAAAAATGTACAGTTAGTTTTAAAGTGAGAGACAAAATCCTGGAAATTTTGGCATTGTTAGAAAATTAGAAGTGAGCGAAGGGTGGAGGAGGAACAACCACTTTGCATTCAGCCTAATGGGGGTAGGGTAAGGTGGGGGGGGCACAAACATGTGTTGGTCTATTTATGAAACATCTGTGGCAATAATCCTACCGTTATATGAGACTGCCAGAAATGTGCAAAGGGAATTAACTGTTACACCTACTGTACATACAGTGTGGCTAGTGACTAGTACTGTGGATAGACATACAACATGCGTTGCTATGGAGGTTCATAGCAAACTGTAGTGCAGTGTCAAGGGGCTTAAATTGCAAAATGGAATATTACCAATTTAAACAGGTCTGTTTAGATGAAGTTCAAGTGCAGTTGTAGAGTAGAGACATGTACAATAAGTATACTGTCGCAGTATACATTGGGTATTATGTTACAGTACTATACACTATTGTATAGGCCGAGAATTTCAACATTTTAGCCCCCTTGTCAAGAATATGCAAACTGCTTGAAATCAAATAATTCCCAGTTCCCACGAACGTTTCTCTGAATTATCACACACATCTGTTACCATACAATTATGAGAGCAGCCCAATAGTAATTTGCGATATATATGCTATTCGCAATGTAATATAAATGAATATTACAGAAATCTTGCAAAATTTTTGAACAACGGTTGTTACCAGACTTATCGTGAGTTTAAATGTTTCTAGATGTCTGCTGGCAGAGAAATGCAAGTGTCGCTTTCCTTCTAAGTATTGGCAATTTGCAAACAATGAAATCCACTGGCATTTAGCCAGGGAACACTGCAGCCTGAATTTATTTCGAGGCCTGCGCTTCGATAATTTGATACAAGGCCTATATATACCCATGTTTATTATTGCAGCATCCTCTTATTCCTGGTGCCTCAAATCCAAATTAT
Organism: Apostichopus californicus; assembly: GCA_020650975.1. NCBI lineage: Eukaryota > Metazoa > Echinodermata > Holothuroidea > Aspidochirotida > Stichopodidae > Apostichopus > Apostichopus californicus. Next base: position 13,011 of record JAIPMN010001277.1, on the reverse strand, counting down.
GATCGTTGGTGCTGGCCATGGCAGTCTACTAAGTCTTGAAAAAGTAATTTGTAAACTGTAAAGCGGCCTGCGGTAGTAGTGTAGAAGTGTGCACTAGTTAGTTACAGCAGTATGCTACAACACGGCAGTATAACAGTACAGTAGCTTGGATTAATTAGGGGACACTTTAATATACAGTAACTATTAATCAGTGACTGCAAACTTTGTCCCTGGATATTAAATGAGTGGCATTTGTGTCTGATTTCCTTGGGACTGCTTTTCCCATGTGTGTCTAAATATAGCACTTAGTTTGGAGGTCAGGAAGTTTTGTTTATCATGTAGATCATATACAGTTAGTGTGCAATTTAATTTTACAGTGTACAAGTGTGCTGTATAATTTACAGTTAGGGATGTCCTTGTGCTGATTTTTTTTTTTAACAAACAAGTACAATAACATTGACATTGACTCCCTGGGATGATTGGTGCCAGTTGCTTCATTGTGCAGTGTGGTAGAATTGATTTTTCTTTTATATGTGTGTTATAATTTCATAAAATTTGTGAATTGGGCAATTCCATGAAAAAAAGTGGATATCATGGACTCAAAAAATTAAGGGAACATGTTGCAATTGACAGCTTATCATTGATCATACTGTATGTCAGGATCCCTGCCTTAGTCTAAAGAAAGCTGAGGAGGGGAAGATGTATTGTGGGGGGGGGGGGGCAGGTGGGGGCAGGGACAGGATGTAGAGAAGGTAGGGTGGGTGGGTGTAGGGAGTGATGGGAGAGTGGGCAGTTATCGTACTAATTATATACTATACAAGATCAAATTCAGACATACTGTACACATACATGATAAATATTATACAGTAAGCAGTTTGAATTAGGTACTGTACAGTAGGTACTGTATTATTATGTGCATCTCTCCTAA
>JAIPMN010001276.1:0-11373 GCA_020650975.1 Apostichopus californicus | reverse complement strand
GGGCCACCCACCCACCAAGTATGGTAGTGATCGGTAATTCCCTTGTTGAGTTATCGTGCATACAAGCTAAAGCGTCACACACACACACACACACCCACATACACACACATACACACACATACACACATACATACACGCATACTCACCTCCACAATAATATTGGGACCAGTAACTTGGTACGTTTTGCATCAACAATTGTTGGACCTGATTTGTGGGACCAGAATGTACACCTTATGTGTGGGACCTTAAAAACACACCTTTGTGGGACCAGACCAAATATGTGGGACCACAAAAACACATCCAAGAAACATTATTTGTGGGACCATACCAATTTGTGGGACCACAAAACACACCTGAGAAACATCATTTGTGGGACCAGACCAAATTGTGGGACCAAAAAAACACACCTGAGAGACATCATTTGTGGGACCAGATAAAACATGTTTCGAACTAAATTTGTGGAATCACACCCAATATGTGGGACCACAAATTATGCTGTTCCAACATTTCTGGGACCAAAAACAGACCTTTCAAAAGGTTTGGGTACCAATCCCAAAATGCATGATTAACTCCTTTGTGGGACGTCTAATGAACACAAATACCGAGTCTCTGTCTCTCAGACAGAAATTAAAGGAGCTTTGGTAGTTGAAAGATAAATGATACATAACTTTCTGTACTGTTTCCCTCCAAATCAGCAATAGATATTCATCCTGCGAAGATTTTTCCCCAAAAACTGCCTCAGCAATAGCAATTTCCAACAGAAATTTCTTTAATCGGCAGAAAAAAACGGTTTATATTTGAATTTTTTCTTAAGTTGACGTCCCAGCTCAATGAGTTGGAGGAATACTGTACAGAAAGTAAGGAACAAATTTATCTCTCATAACTACCTATCCTCCTTTAGCACTTCAGATGTGTCAAGTTAAGGAACTGTAAATATGTTAGGAAAAGAACATTTAAAATTTTTCACAGTTGTCCTTATCTTTTACTCTGCACTGCATATAATTTGACAAATTGACCAGAGTAATTCACTTTTCATTCAGTTTGAGTTTGAACTAATACCTTTTCATGCTCAACAAACTTGGCATCAAGGTATTCTAATTCAAAGTATTTCTCTGTTTAATTAATACATCAGATTAACTATTTTAAAAGATATTACCATTGAGAATAGTAAAGATAGTAATAGTGTCTTGAGGGCAAAGCTTAAATATAAGTCTGCTGTAAAACAACCCATTAGTAAGAGAATTTCTTGAAAACCACCCAAACCCGCAAAATAGCAGCACAGTTTCAATTACAAAAGAAGTGGGTGTCTACCAGAACAAAGCCTGTGCAAAAACAATGCATTATTTGAGCTTCAACAAATCGATTACCATACGGAAACAGTCTCACACATTTACATACCTGACACTTCACAAAAGGCATTTCATAACAGAAACCAACACAGAAGGCTATGCCCAACCTATGATTTACAGGTTAAATGCATGAAGAACATGCCACAAATGACACATTAATGGGGTAGATTAATTAACTTAACAAAATATGCTTGGTAAAATGGTCCTAATGATAAACATCTGCATGGACATAAGCAATAGTATTAATCCAGTGCAATAGCATGAAAATCACACCCCCCAGAAAGAAACTAGTCAACTTACACATTGTCAAGTATTGACATCGTAAAGCACTATTGGGGAGGGGGGGGGGGCTGGCCGGAGGGACAAGCTTTAATAGAAGACCTTCCAAGTTGCATAAGTGCACCAATTTATTTCAGTGACAACCTGTAGTAATTAGTCTGCATACAGAGTAGGCAGCATTGAGGAGCAGCCTCTGACCAGGTAAAATACTTAACGTAGGTAATTAGAGACTCTTTGTACAATCCCTTTAACCATCAGGAACCAGATGGCCAACTCCTCCAACAAGGGTATATATTAAAATAACGTTCCACTAGCAACTTTGAAAACGCTCCTCCCATACCACCATGACTTGCAGGCTGAATGGTGAAGTGATGAGACAAAGGGATTTGGACCACATGCTCCCAAGCCTTCTAACTTAAATACTGTTTGATCCATATATTTTCATCTTAAATGACAGTGACAAACTTCAGTACATACAGTTTAATCAATTTTTTAGAGTATATGTGACCACTATTGTGCTCTTAAATGTAGGTATAAACAAGACGTAATGTTCTCTTAGGAAGGAATCAATGGCAAATGAAAACTTGTATATCATAATGCTTTATATATCATTTTTAGTAGCAAAAATTTGTATGTATACCAATTTGCTTCTCAATATTTATGGCACTACTGGCTGATATGATGAAGTATAGTGTAACTAGTAGTCCAATATTTTTCTGATATGAATTATTAGCATTCAACAGTGATATTTTAATCTTTGCACTGATCTGCACAGCGTTGAACCCGATAAAAGATACTGAAAAAAAACATTACTTTCAATTCCCATCAAAGCACCCAATAATAGGGACGTTGCAGTTACCAACTTCTACCAACTGCTAAACAAGTGACGTTGCATTGAAAATTGCCGTTCAGAAAAAATGGGATATGAATAGCTCTGGTGCTCACCACACTGGATTGAGTAACATCTAAGCCAATATGGTCAAATATGAGAAAGTTTGAACTTTGCAAAAAACTGCTATGAATATGATAGAAACAAACAGTTAGAAAATGAAGTATAGACAATTCATTTTTGGTGATGTCATTGGAAAAGTTGTGAGTACAAAAACAAAAGTCCAGAGCATGAGCTAACATGCATTCCCCATGAATACATATACGAGTAGACTCGGAAACTGTACATGCACATATTTTCCTAAAATATGAGTAAGAGTAGAAGTAAAAATTACTGAGAAGGAGTACAGAAAATTTCACTCTACTACGAGCAAAGACTGTAGTACGGCAACTCTTGCATATGGTATTTGATTTCATCCTTGGGTACAAGGTACTTGCAATATGACGATAACAGAACATGTCTTGAGTTGAGAGTTATACAGTATAAGTTACAATGTAATCAATTAACACTAACAATTAGACCTGCATACAAGCGTTTCTATTGGAAGAGACTACGACATATCAAAGCTGCAACTCATGTGCTTAAAGTCATCCCAGTCCATGTGCAACCTGCTCTCCCCATACAACAAAGAGAAATGTAAGAAGAAGTCAGAAAGTCAGAACAAGAAACAGAACAAATCCTTGGGATCAATGATTTATCCCCATCAACAAGTGCCTCCAGCTATGAGATTTTCTACCTTGAAGCAGGCAAACTATTTCAGATCTGATCGACTAATCATTCATTTTAACACATTTCATCCTCCATGATCATTATATATATACATTTTTTTTTAAATTGGTTCCTTGCAATGTAAAACATTTCAATCTAAGTATTTTACCAATGCAGTATGATGGTGGGTAACACATGCATGTTTGAACTGCACTGTATAGTATCTAACTGAAATTGAAGCAGCCATGCCTATTACCCTGTACCCCTTTTACAGTTAATTGCTGCTACTTTAGAGGGTGTACGATGTATAGTTTCTATGATGTAACTGGTTGCAGAAATGTTGTTGCTGAGCATATCAGGGTGGTATTAACTCACAGCTGTGCAATACAAAATGCTGTTGTTGAAGGCAATCCTGTAGGCCAAGTTTAATAATAAAAATAATAACTGTTTTTTGTATATGCCAAAGGAGAGGCAAAATGTGAGGTATGTCAGTATTTATGAAGAAAAATTTACCCATTGAAGCAAAGAAGTTGTCTAAATTGTTCACTATTTAATTTTACTCTTGTAGCTAAATGTCGGCTACGCAAATTTAGTTAAAATAGTTGGAACCTTTGCTAGTGTAGTGGCACACTGGAATTTTGTGGTATGAAAATTTGGTAGATATGCATCATCCATGTAGTACAGTGTAACCCACTTGTTTGGTCAAAGAAAAGTTGATAATGATGGGCACCACAACTTCAAGTTTATCTGACAGTCCTATGAGGTGAGGGGGAAAGGGCTAACTACTCAACATATGATTACTGTACTGTGCCAGCTCATTATCCCAACTGCATGGTCAACCAAATGGAAATCACTATGTCTCAATCAAGACCATCAATGAAAAAATGCAGACAAACCACTTTCACAAGTGAAGCTATACCCATCACAGCAATGTCATGACCTAGCTCAAACCAACTGTCCTCTCCAGTATTGCAGTATGAATCACTCAGTCTCACATGATGTGAATTAACAGGTGGTGTATATATTTAAAGCAGCTGCTTTGTGTGACTACAGTGTAACATCAGTGCCACCATATACCTAGTCTTGTTAAGACCCTAGTATGAGCAACCTAGTGTACCTTCCTTTTTCGCACAGCTATTTTCCCACATCTATTTGCTGTACTGCCCAGAGAACTCCCCCTGCAACGCTTTCGATGAATACTAGGGTCTTGTACATTTCTTACTAGCAATCTTATGTTTTCCTTTGAAGAAAGGCAGATTTGCTTCAGAAAAGCGAAGAAGCCAATCAGGTTTGCCAAATGGGCCCATTTCCCCGAAAATGTTTATTCAAGCCCTTCCTCCCGAATTGAACAATCACTTGATCTTAGATTGGTTTATACACTGCGAGACTGTGGCTGATTGCTGAGGAAGAAACATGACTTCATATGACATGCAATTTTGTAACTCAAGTATGAATAAAGATTTTGTAGTTTGCATAAGTTCACACCCCTCTTTCGAGGAATGTCCAAGACGTTTGTAACGGACAGATCCTCAGGCATGTACAATTCAGTGGACAAGCACATTCGTGATAGGCATTAACAGACTCTGAGACATGTACACATGCAAGAAAAGAGTATTTTGAACGTCTTAGTCAAGACTACCATACACCTAATTGTTTGTAGATGTTTGTCGTTTCCTTGCATTGTGTGTCATTAGATGTCTATAATGTTAAAAAGAAAGTATTGGGTAGGAGTTTAATGTACTATATAATCCCAAATATTGGGTTGAATTTGTACATCAGGTTTAGTTAAAGGCAATTACTACATTATTGCTTATTACATCTTTGTTGGTGAGAAACAAATTCACTAAATGCTTGTACATGCATGATCATACTGTAAAGCCAGCAAGATAAAAAATCACTTTTAACCTTGTTTGGGGGATGAAAAATGTTAATGGTAGGCATGCAGAATACTGAACTCACTGGAGCAGGTATTTGCTAGATTCACCATTGAAGGAGAGGAATGGGGTAAGTTCATCTGCCCCCCCCCCCACCCCCATCACTAAATATTTGAGGTGAAGAAAAGTTTCCCAAAGTTTATTGATTCATACTCATCTAAATTATGATAATATGGAACTGATATTCAACTAAAACCTCGTGTGCTATCTGTTGGAATACCTTTCCCTTGGTTACACAGTAGCTTTAATTTATTGTGTTCATTTTTTACTATTTGAATCACCAAGGTTGCTTCAAAAAAGTGTGAAGTCATGAGAAACTGGGCAGAATTATGACTAATTTCGAAATGCAGGTCACATAGGTACATTTTGAACTACCCTTGATATGTTTCAACCTAGTTGTTGTGGCAACAATGATATTTTCCCAGCCTTATGTGTATCATTTTAATCCTCTATTGTGGTAAATTCGTTGAGAAATCATCCTGAATCAGTGAGCTGAAGTTTGCCACTTGTCATAAATCATAAATAGGTAAAAAACATTTGCTTTTTTATCACTTACAAATGAAAGAATGCAGCATGAAAACCAAAACCAATATTAGCAGAATTTTCCTTTGTAATCCTTGTTTTTTTTATCTGAACCACTTTTCATTTTGGGACTTAGAGCAATGAGTCACTTTTTCCCTCCTTTTTACTAATTAAGGTGATCATGTGATGCTCGACTTATACATATTCAACCAAACTTCAAGACAATGAACCAATGAACCTTGTTACAAAAAGATTGTGGCCAATCAAAAGAGTGTACATAGTAGGGATGTAAAAAACATAAGGAGAAATTGGCTAATAGCGGTTTATAAAGACATTGCAATGGTGTAATTCCTCAGATATTGCTTTCATCTATCGATCTATAAAATCTTAAAGTATTTTGTGATTCAAGGAATTGAAACTTGCAAATTTGGGAACTTAAATTTTTTTTTAAAAACCATAAAACTTAGACAATTTTGAAAAACCCATAAGCAAGACTGAACTCGACTCTAGTCCAAAAAAGGACAAACTCTTCAGCGCCTTGTAACATTAAAGTCAGCTTGACCAATAGCAACTAAGGATATCTGAAGAGCGATTATTCTACTTTGAAAGAAGATGAGTCTAAGAGTGAAAAGGAAATCACCGCTTCAAGTGGCTGAAGAGTACTTATCATTGAAGAGAGACAGAGAAGATTGCTTTTCAGTTAGAATGACTGAATCGAAAGGTAAGTTTATGTTCACTTGGCATATTTAGGATAAGACTAAAATTTTAGACTGCAGATGATTCATTCAGTATTCATATGTAGCCTTATTTAGTTGTGGTCACTGAAATGTTGTTGATCTATAGTTTGGTACTGTACAGTCCTTGCTGGAGAATAGTAGAGAGTGTATACATACACTAAGAATATTAACAAAACTAAGATATATAGTCAGTAGAAATAGTGAGCCTCCAGGATCCATCCCTTGCCACTCCTCCCACATCAGCAAATATCCCTTCACTAAGGTGTAGTGATAATGCCAAAATAAGACATTGATATCAATGTGTAGGTTTCAGATTAGACTAAGTAATGGATTTTGCAATTTTTATGTTTGCTTCAATAAAACTGTCACTGACAATACCAAATTGGTTTAAACCTCACTAGAAATGGATACAAAAATTTGTTTTAACTTTTAAAGCTAGTATTGTACCCTACAATCTGTTACCAAAGATTAATAAGCAACACACAAGATGACTGAATGTCCAAGTGAGGTAAATATCCTCCAAGTTGGTAATAAAACAGTTAAAGAATTTTGACCAAAGGTGACCATATTTAAATATCTGGCATATTTGAGGACAATAGAGCAAACATTAAATTTCTCTTTCAATTATTTTAACCTTAAAAATATGGATTCCTTTGGTTTCACCTTGTTTAGTACAGTACTGTTCTAACATGTCTTATATAGAGCTATTTTTTACTTAACAGTGAGAATTAACCCAAAAAAAATGAATAATCAAATTAACTGTTTAGTCGTGACTTGGGAGTCAGTATTTACACAACCCTGTAAGAGATAAAATATGAACCAGTGAATGTGGAATTATTTAATATTAACTTCCTGTTATCTAGAGCACCAATGTGTGCAAAAATAAACTGACTTTGATTGCAATAATTATAAACATAGGTGAGTGGCCTTGAGGATAAAAGTAAAATTAATTTGTAAAATCATTTCATCTGATCTCATTACTTGCCATAACCAAGTCCATAGAATTTGTAATGCTTGTGAAGGTACAATAATTTAGCCAATATTTTTTAGAAGCAAAACAATATGGTAATACACACTTCAACCCATTATGTTCAATCAATTTAATGCCACATTTTAAACTTGTACTGTATGCCAGTGCCTAGGGGCAGGATTTGGTATCTGATAGGCAAAACTGGAAGAGGGGTCTAAAGGGAGGAACCCCCTTCCATTTCAGAAAATATTGGATTTTATTATAGGTATGCTGAATTGCTCCAAATATGCTAGATTTTCAAATATGGTCACCTTTGGTCAAAATTCTTAAACTGTTTTTATTACCACCTTGGAGGAAATTGACCTCATTGGGACATTCAGTCATCTTGTGTGTTCATTTGGAATGTCTGAGGACAATTTGGAGAACTTCTAGCAATTTTAGTGTGCTATAACTTGGAGCCAATACAGACTATACCTGTAGTCTAGATGTATAATGGTGTAATTTTCCTAGGTTATTTCCCTGTACTAGCTGTGTATGAAAGTTTTTGAAAACTTGGGGTGTTATTAACCCATTAGGTATAATATGATGCAATATTTACAGCTTATTATACCCAGTAAAAGTTTTGTATTTGAAAATGCGAACTCAAGGTCTGTGAAAAAGTGGGGGAGGGGAAATGCACGCTATAGTATCCCCCCCCCCCTTCTTCATGCATAACCACCACTGCCAGTGACCTGCAGAGACACACATGCAGAGAATCTGTGAAATGTGATTTAAAATTGTTCAATGGCAGCAAGAAAAGAATCATTGAAAATGTACACCTACAGTAACATAGGGAAGGGTGAGTTTATGGTAAATGTTTTATTTGTTCCCAGAAAACATAATGTACGAGCTGCGTGAATAATACATACATGCAGTGGTTCATACCTGTGTGAGATATTTTCTTAGTGTTATAAAGTTGTCTGATCAACTGCAACTGCAAAAGTCTGCATGAATGCTCAAGAAAGTTTCTAATATACTCATTACAGGAAGAGGTGTTTTTGCAGAAAGAAAGATTTCCTCTGGGGAATTTCTTGTAGAATACAGAGGAGAATTACTCTCAAGTAAAGAGGGGGAAAGACGGGAAAAAAAAATTCCAAGTGTGTTCAGATATTTCTTTCAACATGGAGGGAATCAAGCTTGGTAAGTAATGTGTGCTTTTTTATTTATTTTTGCCAGCGTCTATTTATTTATTTTATTTCATTGTTTTTGCCAACCCTTTTTTTCTTTGCCTCTTTTCAAAGATATAAATGATCCTCAAAAGCAGGAGATCTACCTGTTTAGCCATTTACATTCAAATTATGCACGAACAATTAACAGTTCTTGAAAATCTCTTCAAAGCTTATAGGTTGCCTATAACCACAGATTCATGTTGACATATCTCTTTTCCATATTTTGGCAATTTCCCTATAAAATAGTGGCAAATTCTAACGGTAGCACGAGACCTTGAGCACAAATATTTATGATTTCAAGCACAGTGCAATGCAGCTATTTGAAATTGGTGCAACCACCATTGCACATTTCTTTTAAAAAGCATCAAATAACTTCTGTTAAAGAGACAACAGAGCAGTGCTTGTTTTGGTCTTTCTTTCCATAGGAAGAAACAAAATTCACAAACAGAGTTCTAAGTTCAATGTGAAAATAGAATAATTGGTTGTTTGAACTGCTATCAGTTAGTACTGATTCTAATTTTAACACAAGTTTGGGCCGATGCAGCACATAAAGGACGACTACTTCATCTGTCTACAGTATACACAATAGCATGTAAAGTATGTTGTCATTTGAATACCAGTTCAGTTTGTGAAAACTTGCAGACAAAGTTTCTTGATATATTATGGGGAAACATAATCTGAACACCTGGTTAAATTTGTACAGTATCATATTCCTACATTTATTTTCAAGAAATTCAATAGTTTTCACCATTTAATTGTGTACCAACTTTGCTATAAACATAATATGTATACAGTACAGTTGAAAAGTCACTTGGTCAGGACAGCATTAATTTTTTTGTTAATTTCAGAATACACACTGTATGCCTAGCACAAGAAATCAACATTAACTAAATAGTGCAGGCCCCAAAAAGGCCACATGGGGAGCTTGTAAAATGAATTGCTGGGAGTGGGGGGGGGGATCAATGGTGTGCAAGAAAGGATGCTGGGAAAAAAGGATGTATGAAGGGAGAAACCATAATCTGTACCAATACAGTTTCAACCTATTCCCTCAATTAATTCTGCAACCAGTCGGGTGAAAATCACTCAGTCGGGTGAAATTTATGTCTTTTCATCCAATTGGGGGCTCCACAGTGGGGAATGAGTTGTACATTTTTCTGGAATATTAGGATGTCATATATCGCATCCTTACGTCTGCATACTCAATCTCAAGTTTTAGCAAACGCGATTTTGTTCTTTTGATTTCCTTTGAATGTACAAGACAAGGTACTTGGCTAATATTACACACCCATTCCCATCATTCTAATTATGCATGCATTCTGGTTCTGCCTGAGTCAGCATTTTGATACAATACACAATTGTTTCTCCATTGGAAATTCAAAAAGGAAAAAAAAAAGCCTGTTTGATGGGTGAATTCCATATTCCGAAACAATTATACATCTTCAATGTGTTATAATCTTTTCCAACAAATCTTTTTATTATGTGTAGCTATATAGGTGATCCAGCTTGCATGCCCGATAAGTGCTTGTTGGTCCATCAACAGGGTTCATCTCCCCCCCCCCCCACAAGTTCAAACCCTGGCACCACCACTGTTGTCATCAAGTGTTTCAAGTTTCATTCATAAATTTCCTGATAATTTGATCACCCACACATAACCTCACAATGCACTTAGTAGCAGGAGTAAGCACTATACAAAACTTCTTACCTCGATCAATTTTTATGTTCCACATATTTCAGTATTGATGCAACACCTGAGCCGGCACATGACTCGCCAAAACTGGGCCGCTTAGTTAACCATGGTGACAGGTTTCAGTGCAATGCAAAGATGAAAGTTGTCAACCATGAAAACATCCCACACTTGTGTCTGTTTGCCATAACAGATATTGAAGTTGGAGCAGAGGTACTTTATGACTATGGGATAGAAAATCTCCCATGGTTACAAAAGGTAAGTTCAACAACAATGACAACTAAATTTACTAGCTTAATGTAGTAATACAGTGATTAAGATATTACACTTGGGAGACACATTGTTGAGGGTGAATTACAACTTCAAAATATTGATAAAAAACAGATATGTTCACTTTTTTCTAGTTGAGAATGAAACAAACAAGGTGGTCCTAAAAATCCTATGTATTTAAAACATTCTAGTGATGCAATTTTCTCTTCTCATTTCATTCTACTTTGAATTGAAACATAAACATTGTGCATACTGTAAATAGGCAATCAATGTAGTGACATATACCATACCAGCAATGTTGGTGGTGCATATATTTCAACCACCAGTCACAATGTAAAGCCTATAGAATCTCACAGCTTTGAATTTGAAACTGAATTGTAAATTAACCAAACCCAAGGGATATTCTTACTAGGAAGTATCACAGGAAGCATAAAAACATCTCATTTCATGGGAAGATTATTGGCCTTAAACCAGGCCTACTGTAGATCCAATTCAGATCTAATTTTATTTGTAATGGCTAAATTAGGTAAATTATAGAGCAGTATAACTGAACCCCAATTTCCTTTGTTTTTAAATGCCATCATTTTCTGTGTGGTGCCATCTAGTTTACTTGTTTTGATTCAATTTGTATGTGTTGTTTTCTACATGTACATTTAGTTCTCAACACAGCTGTACAACATATGTTCTTAATATTTTTGAAACTCACACTACCAGGACTGCCTTATTTACAGGTGTTAGTGCAAATGAACAATTACCTAATTAGCACATACGTTTCTTTTGACATTTCAGTGTACCAAGAAACATGAGCAACCAACTACACCAC